>SZWC01009236.1:19590-84828 GCA_023375785.1 Penium margaritaceum | reverse complement strand
CCCCCCGACTCCCCGCCCCCCTCTCCAACCTTGCCCTTCCAACCTGCGCTCATGCTGCCACTGTCTTCCTTGAGTCTGCCTGCTTGTGTACTCCCCTGACTCTTGTCCTGTGTTGTCCTGTTGGAGAACCCCTGCCCTCTTTCAGAGGTGTGATGCATGCATTGATTGATGGGTCCCCGATGCCTGATCGGGTACGTGAGCGTCTGTTGGAATCAAATGGAGAATGACTGCAGAGTCTTTCAAGAAAATGTGTGGGGAGAGAATATGGAAACATCTTTTCCTTGGGAAGTACTTTTACACAGGGATGTCCTAGGAAACATCTTTTCCTGTCTATGAGATGTAAATGCAATCCCCAGGTCTCCTCAGTTTTTTTTTGTTCATCGCACTTGAATTGGATGACCAGGGGCTGTGGGTGCATCATCAAGTCTCCTATGTCTCTGCCATCCTCTGTGTCTGCAATTGTGCAGTTCTTTGTGGTGGGACATGACTGTGCTCACAAGTCGTTCTCGAGGAACAAGTTGGTGGAAGACATTGTGGGCACAGTCATGATGATGCCCCTCATCTACCCATATGAGCCCTGGAGAATCAAGCATGACAAGCACCATGCCAAGACAAATATGTGAGCTCCTTGCCTGGCGCCCTCAAGTCTTGTCTGCTTGGGAATCCCTGAGCTGTTACGAAAGTCCTCAATGTGGTGCCTGCGCATCCATGGTATTCTACTGGGGTAGGGATGGGGGTGGGGGCAGGCACCATCCATGGTACCTGCCCATCCGCGGTACTCTGCTTTCATCTTCGGTCACAGTCCATCAGGTCATATGTTTCCAATGACGGCAGAAGTGTGGGAGGAAGGAAGATGTGTTTGCTTCCTGTTCAGCTATCATCTGCTTTGACCTAGCTGAGCTGTTACACCATCCATCGGAACAGTTAGGTGAAGTCAAGTGCAGGAGTTGGCTATTTGGGTATTGTAGGGACCTGAGATGCTCAGCAGGTAGATAAGCACTGAGGCATGCACCCCTGGTGGCTTGATGAACACTGCTGTGCCCTGAAACATCGCAGTTTGAAACAGCCCAGCAGCAGAGAGTATGTGAATGCAGCAGGTGGCTACAGCAGACTGGCCAACCTCTGTTTGAGTGCAGCAAATGCACTCAAACAGAAGTTGACATTAGTGTGCAAGCAAGCTGCAGGTGACAGGTAGAGTCCTGCAAGTGCTTGGGTTCAGTAGAGTCTGATGTCAGTGGTCTCTGTGGAATGCCTGCACTCCCTCTTCATTGTCCTGCCTCGCTTCTCTCCTGTGTCCCAGCCATGAACACTCTGTTGCTCTGCCTCACTCTGTGTCCTTGGTCCTGTCAGGCTGGTGCAAGATACCGCATGGCACCCTGTGGTTCCAGCGCAGTACAAGAGAATGAGCCCAGCAGCCCGAATTGGCATCCAGCTTGGCATGGGCCCTCTGCGCTTCCTGGCCTCGATTGGCCACTGGCTCATCTACCACTTCGACCTGGGTCTTTTCCGGCCCAGTGAAATCCCACGCGTGGTGACCAGCTTGGCGGCTGTGGGGGCATTTGCAGCAATTGGATGGCCTCTCATCATCTGGAAGTTTGGGTTCCTTGGNGCTGGTGCAAGATACCGCATGGCACCCTGTGGTTCCAGCGCAGTACAAGAGAATGAGCCCAGCAGCCCGAATTGGCATCCAGCTTGGCATGGGCCCTCTGCGCTTCCTGGCCTCGATTGGCCACTGGCTCATCTACCACTTCGACCTGGGTCTTTTCCGGCCCAGTGAAATCCCACGCGTGGTGACCAGCTTGGCGGCTGTGGGGGCATTTGCAGCAATTGGATGGCCTCTCATCATCTGGAAGTTTGGGTTCCTTGGATGGGTGAACATGTGGCTCATGCCATGGCTCGGCTTCCACTTCTGGGTGAGTTTCTTGCATGACTTTTTGTTGAAGTTTGCATGGACAGCAGCATTCGAGAGGGCCTAAGGGCCCTCTCGACAGATTCTTGTGTAGCACATTTCCTCGCAGGAATTTTTGTCTTCACATGCATGTGGATCTCTTTTTCACACTTTTTCCCTTTGCTGTTTGTGTGCCATGCAGATGAGCACCTTCACAATGGTGCACCACACAGCCCCCCACATTCCTTTCAAGAAGTCAGCAGACTGGAACGCAGCCCAGGCCCAGCTGGGAGGCACAGTTCACTGTGACTATCCTGCATGGGTGGAGGTGCTGTGCCATGACATCAGTGTGCACATCCCCCATCACGTGTCACAGCGCATTCCTTCCTACAACCTCAGGATGGCAAACGATGCTCTGCGGGAGCACTGGGGCAAGGTACACTTTCCGAGTTTCCAGTGATTGTCCCTCACTTCTTCTGTCGTTGCAGAACACTGCCCTCATACAGAATGGTGGTCTCATCAATCTGGCACTACGCCTTCTCAAGTGCTCCCTCTGTGGCTGTAACACTTGCGCTTTTTCTGAACTCGTTCCTGCAGTACATGAACGAAGCCACGTGGAACTGGAAGCTGATGAAGACCATCTTCGCAGAGTGCCATGTGTACGACAGGCAGAAGAACTACGTGCCTTTTGATGCCCTTGAGGGCAAGGAGTCTCCGATCCTCACTTTTGTCAGGAAGGTCATGCCTCCCACCAACTGACAGCTGGAAGGGGGTGGAAGTCTATGAACTGCCATGGATGCTTGTACATGAGGTCTTTTCGGAGGCCAGGAGTGTTGAACTGGCCTCTTGGGTTTCGATAATGATATCACTTTTTCCATAGAACATTCAGAGCACCTCAGAACTCGGTCTCTTAAGAAAATCCGCAGGGTCTGGTACCCTGAGAAGACAAAGTGGTAGACGAGGGTGAAGGAGGATGGAAAATTGTGAGTTGTCAAATTTTGAACCACGAAAACTGGAAGTCCTGCCCTACTTCCCCGAAATATCTGGGATATTGCAAATGCTGTGCACTCTGCAAGTCAAAATACATCACAGATTGTATGTCAGAGTGTCTTCCCCACTGCCACATGTGCACCTTGTAGAGAAGAAAAAATGAACAAAGTGAGCAAGTACAAAATTTCTATCTTGACCAGTTTCAATGCAATGTGAATAGAGTGTCAGACAATTGTGCTAGCCCATGTTTCCAACTTGTTTATGTAGAGGGACATAGACTTGCAGCGCACTGACTTCCTGACCAAGGCACTGGCACGTGCGAACTTCCTCGGGGCTGTTCGTTCCGTCGGATTGCGACCCCTGTCCGAGAGTGGGTGATTGTCCGGGTCCCTGTTGAGCACTCTGTGTTGCACCGGCACGTGTTCTGCACGTGTATGGACATGCGTACCATCGAGTCATGGGGGAGTGTTGTGATGTTGTCAGTCATACACAGTTGTATAGTTGGTTGTGACCACTCGGCCGTGTCCATGCTCGTGCAGATCCTTGAGGCGGACCCAGCTGGAGACAGAGTTCCCTGAGGTGATGCTCCACCCGCTGGAGGCAGCCTGGCAGCCTACCCAGTGTACCAGAGGGCTCCCACAGCCCACGGACTACGTTTAGAGGTCTTCAGGATTTTCTCGGTGGACAGCCCTGCCAGACTGATTTACATGTTTGTTTTCCTACACTCTCCCGCTGTTCCCGGACGTAGGCGTGTGACCAGTCGTGTCTGTCTTTTTGTCGTGCATCCGTAGGATCAGACGGCGCTCCATTTGGACGCTTGTGCGCAGAATTATGGCCAAAACAGTGGTTTTGGGCCGGTTCGGGTTTGACAGGCACCGCCGTGTGCGCCACCCGCCGTGAGCCACGGCGGCTATTTATGTTGTGGACCTGTCATTTGTTATTCCTCTCTGCATTAACTTCAGTTGAAGCTTGAGATACAAGTGCACGTGTCTCTCCCTACCCTTGCTGTCCCTTGCATGACCTGTGTGTCAACCAGCCAGACCCGTGCTGTCAGGCTAGCAAGCAGAAAGGCTAGGAAGCTTCCTGGAATCTTCTCTTGGTATCAGAGCAGGCGAGCCAGTGCTCGTCGTGCTGCGCAGCAGAGACGCAGCAGTTGCAACAGCAGTGAGCAGCAGCAGTGGTAGCAGCCCACAGCAGCAGCAGCAGGTCCTGGTTGGACCCATCACCACCCTGAGTCGCTTGAAGCGACAAGAGCACGCAACGACGCATATGCCATCATCCTGATGCGTCAGAAACCGCAACGGCAGGTTCGTGCTGCAGCTGCAGCGTGTCACAACGGCTTGAGGCCGTTGGAGCCCTTGCGCGCAACAGCAGCCGGTCCGAGGCCGCCCGTGTGGCGACTTGGAGCCGCAAACCGGGCGAGCAACAACACCATCAGCGAGCAACAGCAGCAGCGGCGGCCGTGGCCACTCAGGCACCATAGGCACCAGTACCTTTTGTAGGTGCTGACTCCAGCCGTGCAGCTTCCTGGAAGCCGCACGGACGTGGAGGAGCCGCAGACGCAAATCGCGTCAGCCGCCATCCTCTCTTCACCCGCCTGTGCCGGACTCAAATAGCCACCAAAAGTTGCGCGCTATGGCTCGTTGGAAAGCTTAGATCTCAAGCTTTCCATCGCGCCCTTTCTCGCCTCATTTGGAGCTCTGTAGCCTCCAGCATTCACCGTTCCGCATCACTGATTTGAATTTTTCATTTTTTCGGCCTGAGCACAAAATCAGGTCGTTTTGGCCTTTTTCCCCACTTTTTGAAGACGAAAATTTCACCATTGTCTTCAGCATCCTCAGACGCCTCTGTGGTCCAAATTTCGCTTCATTTGGACAACCTTCAATTTTTAGTGGTGAAAATTTAAATTTTTAAATTTTCAGCACTTAGCCGATTTTTTGGTCAGAAGGTCGACTTTTGCCACCGTCCTAAATCGGCGAGAAACGCTGACGGTTCTGCGTTCGGACGANGAGAGAGAGAGAGGCAACCCCATCGGCCCAGGAGTCTGCTGGCCCCACTACCGCCCCTGCGCAAAGACGAGAGTCCATGGTCGAGGAGTGGGATCAGGCGCCACCTCCCACTGGGGAGGACGCGCTTCGCCGGTTGATGGAGCAGATGAGGAGCTTGCGCATTGAGACACCGGCGCCCAGTCCGAGGGGACAGCAGCAGCAGCAGCAGCAGCAGCAGACCGACCCGCGTCAGGTCTCGGGTGCCGCTGGAGGAGCAGCGTTGATGCCTTTCATGCCCTTCCCACGCCCGCTCCTAGCACCACCAGAGGTCCAGCTCCCCACGGAGCGACGACCCAAGGACTTCGAGACTTCCCCGCCTCGCTACGACAGCAAGGCGGGGTTTGACTGTTGGGATGTCCGGTTTCAGGTATGGGCAGACTCAGAGGGAGTCTGGCCATACTACCACAGCCAGTACCAGACGGCTGATCCGCTCCAGTCCCAGACGGCAGCGCGTGCCATGTGTGGACTGCTGTACGCAGTTCCACAGGAGACAGTGGTAGACTTCCGCCCCTTCCTGGGTGTGCCTGGGACAGGAGCAGGCGCAGACCCGCGCCGCGGCTGGGAGCTGGCGCTGACCCTTTTTGCAGCAGAGACTCACGCGACCCGGTCAGCGCCCCTTCGCGAGTTCCACTCCCTTCATCAGGGATCCTCGGAGTCAGCAGTTGATTATTGGCGTCGGGCCATGCGCCTGTACACTCGTCTGGGTACCGGAGGCGGCTCTCAGCTCTGGGCGCTGGACACCATCATGCTGGGAATGCGCCCCGAGCTCACTGACACCTTCTCCCGCCTCGACCCGGATGTCCTCGCGTCCATGTCCGACACCCTGCAGCTGTTGCCCTGGGCACAGTGGTACTTCATCCAGGTCGCGACAGCTGACGAGGTAGCCCGCGTGCATCGGCAGGGCGCCATGGCCGCAGCAACAGTGGGAGCGACGTCCTCTACGCCTTCCACACCGTCGTCCACCTTCACCCCCACCAGCTCCACCTCTGCCTCTCCCGCTTCTTCCCCTACTACTCTGACAGCCACTGCAGCAGCCGTGAAGGGGAAGAAGGGGAAGAAGAAGAGGGGACCGCACCAGCCTTCCGGTGGCACTGGACGGGCGGTCCGCTGCCACAACTGCAGCGGACCTCATCGCTATACTGAGTGTCAGCAGGAGCTGGACTGGGCGAGGATCACCTGCGATCTTCAGGCAGCCCACGAGGAGCGGATCCGCACTGGAGCAGCAGCCCGTGCCGCAGCGACCTCGGGGGTAGCACCGGCGGCAGATCCTCCGCCATCCGGGGGGAGTACCACGCCGGACCGGAGGGACCAGACCATCGCGGAGCTACGTCGACTGCTGGCACTTCGCTCACAGGGAGGTGCAAGTGTGCTGTCACAACCGAGTGGTCCACAGACTGACTGTCCATCTGTGTTTGTGGCCCGTGGTCGTACTTGTGGGGGGGCTACGTCGCCTGGTGAGGATGAGTCTGACAGCACAGAGTGGTTGGATGAGTCGCATCGTCGTGCATTGTCCCGCTGTCCTGCCACACCTACTGAGCGTCTAGCAGAGGCAGCGTGCTCCGTTGCTCGTTGTACCGTGACCACCACAGGTCGTGAGGCGAGTGGCCATTGGATCATTGACTCAGGGGCCACTCACCACATGACCTGCGACCGTACCGCCTTTGTCGTGCTTGGTCCTGTTGGGTCTGTTCGGTCAGTGCGGACATGTTCTGGGCAGTCACTACCTGTTCAAGGGACAGGGGTCGTACGGTTCGATGGTCCGTCTGGTCCCGTGTATCTTTCTGACGTGCTTTTCGTACTTGATCTCGAGCTCAGCCTGCTCTCTGTCCGTGCCTGCACGACGATGGGTCTCTCTGTTCACCACTCCATTGATGATGCCATGATCACTGCACTTGACACTTCTACGGTTGTGTTGCGTGCCTCTGTTGTGGATGACCTGTATCGCATCGTGCGCTGCTCTGCTCTTGACTCTTCCCCTTGCTCATCTGCCCGCGTCTTTGTCACGGGGGTGTTGTCTCCTGACCACCAGCGCCTGTTACATCGGCGCCTGTGTCATGTGAGCACGGACACTGTGTCCAGGCTCATTCGTACACAGCCCGCTCTCGGTCTTGACGCGGCTTCCTTCGAGAAGCCGCCCAAGACCGAATGTCTGTTCTGCGCTCAGGGCAAGATGCATCGATGCACCAACCCTGCCTCCGTCACTCGCGCGCAGCGTCCCTTGGAGCTTGTCCACTCGGACCTCCTCGGACCTCTCCCTGTCGAGTCTGTCGCTGAACGTGGTTGGTATGTTCTTACCCTCACGGATGACTTCACCCGCATGCGGTGGGTCTACTGCCTCCGCCACAAGATTGATGCCGCTCTAGCCGTGCGCTTGTGGCTCGTGATGGCCGAGCGTCAGTCTCGTCACTCCCTCCACACCTTCCGCTCTGACCGCTGCGGTGAGTATCTCGATGAGCTGACCACTCACTTCGCCGAGCTTGGTATTTGTCACCAGCTCTCGGCCCCTGCTACGCCACAGCAAAACGGTGTGTCCGAGCGCTGGAACCGCACCATGGAGGACGCGGTTCGTGCCATGCGCGCTGAGTGCGGTCTCCCGGAGTCCTTCGCCTTCGAGGGCTTCGCCTACATGACGTGGGTCTGTAACCGCCTCCCGCATGGTCCCTTGCCGGACCACGTCACGCCGTATGAGCTGTGGTTCGGTCACCGTGCGTACCTCAGGCTTGCTTGCGTCTGGGGTTCCTTGGCCTGTGTCTGGTACACCGAAGACCAGCAGGGGTCCAAGGTCTCTCCGCGCGGCCGGATGTGTGCCTTCCTCGGTGTCTCCTCGCGCTCCAAAGCGTGGCGTTTCTGGGATGCGGGGCGCCACCGCATCGTTGAGTCGCGCGACACGCTGTTTTTTGAGGCACTGTCGTACCGCGACCTGTCTGCCATTCTCACCCAGGCAGCGTCTCACGTTCCCACCTGTGAGGCCTCCCGTCGGATGGGGGATTCTACCCCACAGGGTGAGTCCGTCCGGGGTGCCTCCGGGGTGGGACCGTCGCTGGCCACCATTGACCCGGCCATCATTGACTTGGCCATCATTACTGTCGGGCCTGTAGTCTCTACGCCTGCCCTGCTTGCGCCCGCCACGACTGTCTCGCCTGTGCCTGTCGCGCCTGCCTCACCCGCGCCCACCGTGATTGCCTCGCCCGCGCCTGCCGCGACTGCTTCGCCCGCACCTGTAGCGCTTGCTTCGCCCGCACATGGAGCGCCTGCTTCGCCCGCACCTGCAGCGCCTGCTTCGCCTGCCGGGGCTGCACCTGCCGCCTCTTCGCCTGCGGCGCCTGCCTCACCCGTGCCCGCCGCGACTGTCTCGCCCGCGCCTACCGCGACCGTCTCGTCCGTGCCTGCAGTGCCTGTTTCGCCCGCGCCTGCCGCGCTTGTCTCGCCCACGCCTGCAGCGTCTCCAGAGACAGCACCTGCCCTCCCTGTGCCAGAACCGTCGGTCAGCTCAGACTCGGGCTACTCCCGTGGACCAGGTGGGCGTCTCCGCCCACTGGCCTCACGAGCACCTTCGATTGCGATTGTGCCACCTAGACGACGCACGTGCAGCGTGCACAGTGGTGACCCTGGCACAAAGGCTCTCGGCCTAAGTGTCCAAGGCACCTACACGGAGGTGCACCCAGCTTGTCCCATTGGGCACCAGCTGATCGCTGACGAGCACGAGGCTGCACAGGCAGCTGCCGCTGACCTAGTTGCTGTCCGTCCGACCCATGAGGCATGTGTCCTGGCCACCCGGAGCTCCCCTTTGACGGTCCCTGATCCAGACACGTTAAAGGAGGCTCTCTCAGGAGAGGATGCTGAGCAGTGGCGGGCCGCCTGTGAGGACGAGCTCAGGGCCATCCGGGAGCACGGAGTCTTTGAGCTGGTCGACCGTCCTGAGGGACGGAAGGTCGTGCAGGCCAAGTGGGTCTTCCGCAAGAAGGTGAAGCCTGACAGCTCACTGGACTGCTATAAGGCCCGCTTGACTGCAAAAGGATTCTCTCAGGTTGAGGGGATCGACTTCACTGACACCTTTGCCCATGTTGGCCGCATGACCACAGCTCGCGCGCTGCTTGGTGTGGTCGCTCACCATGACTGGGAGCTGCACCAGATGGATGTGAACAATGCGTTCCTCCACAGCACCTTGGAGGAGGAGATCTACATGGTCCAGCCACCTGGGTTTGAGGTCGAGGGCAACAAGGTCTGGCGCTTGCGCAAGGCCTTGTATGGCCTGAAGTAGTTGCCCCGGTGCTGGAACCGAGAGATCACTTGCACCCTCACTCAGGCCGAGTACGTCCAGAGTGATGCCGACCCGTCACTTTTCATCCGACGGACAGCCGAGCACCTCACTGCCATTCTGGTGTATGTGGATGATCTCCTGATTGCGTCTCCTTTACTGGAGGTCGTGAAGGAGGCCAAGGCGGTCCTGCAGGCCGCCTAGAGGATGAAGGACCTTGGTCTAGCGGCTGTTTTCCTCGGGATGGAGATTGTGCGTGATCGTCGTCGATGGACACTCCTCCTCCATCAGGCATGATATGCACAGGTTGTGGGGGAGCGGTTTGCTGACCTCCTTGGCGCTGTTCCCGCCGCCTCGTCACCCATCACTCCCGACGGGCAAGACGCCCTGAAGGTGACAGACCCAGCCGATTTGGGCGAGACTATGGACGTGATCCTGTACTTGTGCATCATTGGCTCACTGATGTACTTGGCCACGACCATGCGTCCCGACATTGCGTTCGCTGTCAACCTACTCACACAGTTCAGTGAGTCCCCTCGGGCTCACGCTCTGCACGCAGCTTTGCGAGTCGTCCGGCACGTGGTCTCCACACCGTATCACGGTCTCTGCTTTCGGAGACAGTGCTTGGTTGTGGTAGATGGCTACACCGACAGCGACTGGGCATGGAGTCCTGATGGACGCAGCCGCACGGGTTACGTGTTCCTGCTTGGTGCCATCGCTGTGTCTTGGCGAAGCGACAAGCAGGGGTGCATTGCTCGCAACTCCTCAGAGGCTGAGTATGTTGCTTCGGTCGCTGGCGCCGCTGAGGCGGTGTGGCTGCAGCGGTTGTTCCAGTGCTTGGGTCAGTTCGTGCCTACCATCATCCTCCGATGCGACAACCAGAGTGCTCTCGCGATCGCTGAGAATTCTGGTGTGTTCCACGCACGCACGAAGCACATCGCTGTCGAGTATCATTTCGTGCACGATCTAGTGGAGCGGCAGTTGATCTCCATCGTCTGGGTGGGCACAGACTTGCAGCGCGCTGACTTCCTGACCAAGGCACTGGCACGTGGGAAGTTCCTCGGGGCTGTTCGTTCCGTCCGATTGCGACCCCTGTCTGAGAGTGGGTGATTGTCCGGGTCCCTGTTGAGCACTCTGTGTTGCACCGGCACGCGTTCCGCACGTGTATGGACATGCGTACCATCGGGTCATGGGGGAGTGTTGTGATGTTGTCAGTCATACACAGTTGTATAGTTGGTTGTGACCACTCGGCCGTGTCCATGCTCGTGTAGATCCTTGAGGCGGACCCAGCTGGAGACAGAGTTCCCTGAGGTGATGCTCCACCCACTGGAGGCAGCCTGGCAGCCTACCCAGTGTACCAGAGGGCTCCCACAGCCCACGGACTACGTTTGGAGGTCTTCAGGATTTTCTCGGTGGACAGCCCTGCTAGGCTGATTTACATGTTTGTTTTCTTACACTCTCCCGCTGTTCCCGGACGTAGGCGTGTGACCAGTCGTTGTGTCTGTCTTTTTGTCGTGCATCCGTAGGATCAGACGGCGCTCCGTTTGGACGCTTGTGCGCAGAATTATGGCCAAAACAGTGGTTTTGGGCCGGTTCAGGTTTGACAGGCACCGCCGTGTGCGCCACCCGCCGTGAGCCACGGCGGCTATTTATGTTGTGGACCTGTCATTTGTTATTCCTCTCTGCATTAAATTCAGTTGAAGCTTGAGATACAAGTGCACGTGTCTCTCCCTACCCTTGCTGTCCCTTGCATGACCTGTGTGTCAACCAGCCAGACCCGTGCTGTCAGGCTAGCAAGCAGAAAGGCTAGGAAGCTTCCCAGAATCATCTCTGTGATGACTCTGTGATGCGGTAGGTGCTAGGGCCCGTACATTCTGACTGCCGTGCCCTGCATCATGTTGCTTGCCTTGAGTATTGGTGGGGGAGCTGCATTTCCCGGGTGCTGATCCTTAGGGAGCCACCGTGCCGGGTTCACCCGTGCATTGGTGAGTAGCCGCCATGTGGTTGATAGCCAAACGGTCGGGCTCGACCCCTGGGTGGCGGTGTGTACTCACTCAAGCGTGATGCCCGGAGTGAGGCACGCTCACCGGTTGACTTAGTCACGCTCGCTCCCCGCTGATTCTGTATTGGTTGCACCGAACTCAGTGAAGCAAGCTTTCCGCATCCATGGCGTGGCATGTCTCTTGCACGTTCCAGTTGGTTTTCACACACGGGATGTAGGAAAGCTCCTAGCAATTACTGGTATCAGAGCAGGTGAGACACCTCACCACTGCTCACGATCGTGGTCACTCACTTCGGTGTGCATTCAAGCAGCTTAGGCCAAGCGAGACCCAGCCGACCTCACCGCATCAGCGAGTCTTTGCTGTGACACTACGTACCGCGGAACGTGCTGCTATCTCTGACAGCAGGTCGTCACATCCTTTGTTCGCAGTCGCTCACCTGCTCGCTGAAACTTCACCGCCGTCTCGCGGATCCACATCCTTCTCACTCTTCGGAGTGCTTGGGCCATTCTTGAGCATCCTCGGCCACTCTCGGCCACTCACTGCCACCCTTGGCCACTCTTGGTCACCCAGAGCCACACTCAGCCACTCTCGGCCATTTCGCGACTGTGCTGTGCCAGTCGCCAAGCTCAGCCGCTCTGCATCTTCAGCTGGACCATAACCTCATCCTCTGGAAAAGGGAGGGGAAGGGGGCCGCTTGTGCTCAGGAGATCTCTCTCAACATCGCTGTCTCAGCTGCCGTCTACCAGCAGCGCCTCTCTCTCGGCTGCCATCTCTCGTGGCACCTCTTGCGCAGTCGGCCTCTCTCAGCCACACCTCCCAACTTCTCTCCCTTAGCAGCATCCTCACCGCGCTGCACTAAGTCTTCTTCAGTGCTGTGTGCCTACTGCTCGTCTACCAACTACAACTACGGCTCTCTTGGTTTCTCACACTGGCGGACGACGTGCCGTTGTGGGTGCGTATGCTCGACCACAGTTACTTGTAGGACGATCTTGACGCCGAACGTGAACGGGAGGGAGCAGAGATTGATCATCAGGTTTACACGCCGGATGACCTCCCACCGTCACCACCTCTCTCACCAAGAATGCAACCCACCGGCAGTCTCCAGCCCGCTGACCCTACTGCTGCTCCATCATCTACACCTCTCCCTACTACTGCAGGATCAGCTGAGGCATCCACTGCACCCGAGATTCCTGGCGTCATCCCCATTCTCCCCTTACATACTGACTCGATAGGCTTGGCTAGTGCCATCCTTGACGCGGCAGCCGGCACCGCAGCGACCTTTGCAGCAACAGCTAGGGCCTGCCGTGCTCCTACATAGACGGCAGTCGGCCGAGCAGCTGGAGCATACTCACAGACTACTGCTTCCCTCACTCTACTGGTAGCAGCAACCGCCAATATTGCCACACAGATCACAGCAGCTACAGCGTCCATTGCCACAGCAGCCTCCACAACAGCAGACACCACCTCTAGCTCCGTCGGCTCCATGAGGGCATCTACCGCAACAGCGGTGCTGACGCCCACTGGTGCTCCCCGTGATGCGACATCACACATCACCACTGGCGTTCTGATCGCCTGGGACTCAGCTGCAGTTGCTGGTGCCGCCGCCACGGGGCTTCTCTGCCTCACAGTGGCGGTGGCAGGATGGGTGGCTGTTATGTCCTCCTCAGCCGTTGCTGTGGTGCTGCCGCTCTTCAACCTGCTCCCTCAGCACTAGCGCGGTGAGCAGTGCATTCTCATTCACCCCTTGTCCCGCTTGCACTTTCATTCTTCTCACTCACTCCACTTCTAGGCTTGATTCTGCCTTTCCCATCATGCCTGCACCAGAGGAGACCATAGAGGCCCTTCAGGCCGCCCTTAGTGAGGCACAGGCGGAGCGACGTAGTGTAGAGGATGAGCTTCTTCGGGGGCAGGAATCAAAAGAGGAGTTCGCTGCTGCCATTGCTGCTCTAGTGTTAGAGCGACTGCGATCCATACCCACATTCGCTGCAGTCCTTCCAGCCACAGAATCTGGCTCAGCAGATTCGTCGGCTCCTTCTGGTGGTGCTGTTGCCAACTCTTCCTCTCCAACTTTTTCTGCATCAGCCTTTTCTCGTCCTGTGCTCCCAGCCCGCCAGAAGGACTTTGAAACTCCTCCTTCACAATTCACCCCCAAGCTCACATTCACCTCCTCGGAGACACGCTTCAGTGCGTGGGCCCAGGGCGAGCTCCTCTAGCAATGCTACTCGCCGGCAAAACTGCCGTTTGTGCCGCAGCCTACTGAGGCCGCTTGCGCAGTGAGAGCACTCATCAATGCAGGCCCAGAGAGTCTCCTCGACGACATTGGTACGTACAATGCTGACCCTTCCCGCGGCACACCGGCAGATCCCGTCGGTGCCTATGCCCTCATCCGCCGTCGCAAAACAGTCACTGGCCACGCGGCCCAAAGTGCCCTCACAGTGCAATTCAACACCTTGCAGATGCGCGCGGACAAAACAGCGGATGAATACTGGGCACGTAGCTTGCGCCTGCTGCGTGACCTTGGCAAAGCCGCACCTGGTCCTCTCTCTGCCTGCCTCTCCATCGTTGCATGGCTCATTCCCAAACTCTCAGACCTGTACCTGCATGTCTCTCAGTCAGAGCTTGAGCGTCTTGCATTTGAGCCTGTCCCAGCTGATTCTCCACCTGGGATTGGGCCCCTCTTTGACTTCACTACTTCGTGCCTCACCGACTAGTGGAATGCGTTGCAAAACAAGCGCATGCATCGCGCTGCACTGGCAGCTATCACCACTTCCTCCTCTTCCGCGTCTGCCACAGCCTCCTCTCCTTCCTCCTCGAAACAAGCAGCAACACACTCCACGCAGGGTGCCTCTCGTAGTGGGGGTGGTGGATCTACTCGTGGCGGCGGTCGCGGAGGCAAAGGACGTGGGAGCGACCGCGGTGGAAAAAACTCAGCTCCCACAACGGACGTCACTTGCTGGAATTGTGGCGTAGTTGGTCATTTTGCACCAAAGTGCCCGACACCTCGTGACGATGCTCGTCTGGCCTCCTCCATACGCGCTCACTGGGCCGGCACGAGAGCCACTGCCTCATCGGCGGCCGCTGCAATGACCGTCGCCTCATCCTCCTTGTCCTCCGCGGCTCTCTCCACCACATCTGCCCCACTACATCCGCCACCAACTGCACCCAACCCCTTGGGCTGGATACCTCCTCCCTTTGGTCCTCCATACTACGGTCCCCCATCTTCACACTACCACGTACCTCACTGGAGTAGTGACGATGGGAACTTCTCTGATCGCTCCTCCCACCGTTCCTCGGAATGCTCTTCCGATCGCCGTGATGAGGAGCGCAACCTTGAGCGTCGACTTGCCGAATGTCTCTACCTTCGCTCTCAAGGAGGTGAGAGAGTGAGTGGCCAGTGTTGTTCTTCTGTTGATGAGTCTGAGGCCACCCTTCGTGGTGCAACCTCTGGTCGAGTTCAAGGGGATTTGCCTGATGCTTGCGAGTGGATTGAGGAATGGCAGTCTAGCACATTTCCCACACGTTGTGGCTCTCCGTCCTCCCTCTCGACCTGTGGCACTGTCGCTGTCTGTCTTGTTCTTCCCTCCACTTGCGCCTCTCCTGGCCTCTGGATCATTGATTCAGGTGCCACTCATCACATGACCTCCTGTCGCTCCTCCTTCGTCTCTCTCAGTCCCTTTCAGTCCGTCCGTTCTGTTCGCACTGGCTCCGGCCAGCTGCTCCCTGTGGAGGGTGTTGGGGTCGTTCGTTTTGTCGGTCCTGGTGGCACTGTCTACCTGTCTGACGTGTTGTATGTGCCTGACCTGGAAGTCAGTCTCCTCTCCGTGACCACCCTTGATGACCAGGGCATGGATTTCTCTTCAAGCCGCGGCCTTGCCTCTATCTCTCTGCGCTCATCTGGCTGTGTTGTTCTTCGTGGCATGCGGTGTGATCGCTTGTTTCGAGTCCCGCTCACTCTGCCCTCGTCTTCCGCTGCCTCTGCTCTCGTACACGTCACCCCCTCCTTGTCTCCTGACCATGCTGATCTTCTGCACCGCCGCCTCTGTCACATTCACACTGCCGCCATCCAGCGTCTCCTGCGCCTGCAGCCTGCTCTTGGTCTTGATCCTGCCACGTTCGCGCCCCCTTGCACGTCCACTTGCCTCGACTGTGCCAGTGGCAAAATGCACCGCTCTCCCTTTTCCACCTCTGAGTCCACAACAACGCACCCCCTTGACCTGGTCCATGCGGATGTCATGGGTCCTCTGTCCCACGACTTTCTTGGTGGCCTTGGCCGCTACGTCCTGTGCTTGACGGATGACTTCTCTCGCTACCGTTGGGTTTTTCCCCTTCGCCACAAAATCGATGTCACTGAGGTCCTGGAGTTGTGGCTTCCACAAGCTGAACGTGCTTGTGGGCGCCTCTTGCGTGTCTTTCGCAGCGATCGTGGGGGTGAATTCTTTGGTCCCACCTCTCGCTTTCTTGCATCTCGTGGTATCCGTCTTGAATCCTCTGCTCCCTACACACCCCAGAAAAATGGTGTCTCTGAGCGTTGGAACCGCACCCTTGCCGACGGGGTCCGCTCTCTTCTCTCTGCCTCTGGGCACTCCCCCCTCTTTGCCTTCGAGGCCATGTGCTACATGACCTGGATCTGGAATCGTGTCCCTCACGGCCCTCTCCCCTACACAGTCACTCCCTTTGAGCGCTGGACTGGGCATCGTGCTAACCTCCGGCTTGCCCGTGTCTGGGGGTGTCTTGCCTCTGTGTGGATCCCCTCGGACCAACGGGACGGCAAGCTTGCTCCTCGTGGTCACCTTTGTCTCTTTCTTGGCATCTCTCCCTTCTCCAAAGCGTGGCGCTTTTGGGACCCCTCTAGATGCCGTGTTGTGGAATCTCGTGACGCCCTCTTTTTCGAGCACCTCTTTGAATGCAATTTGCCGCGCTTCGGTGGTTCCCTCTCTCTGCCCTCTCCGGGTGGGGGTGGTCCTCTGCCCTCTGGGCCCTCTATTCTCCCGTCAGGGCGTCCCCTGTCACCATCCTATCCCGAGTCCAATTCTGCCCTACCGTCGCCTCCCTCACAGCCCAACTCTCCCACTGAGTTCTCTGCCCCTCGAATGACTGGACATTCTCCTCCACTCTCCCTTGCTGCAGTCTCCCCTACATCATCTGTGTCTCCTCTTGTTGCTGTCACCGTCTGAGCCTCATGCTCCTGAGACCATACTCTCTCCTCCCCTGCCTGTGCAGCCGAGTGCACCGTCTATCCCACCGGTGTCACCCTACACTCGTGGCAGATGCCTCCGGGCGCTTCCCTCACAGTCTCATCTAGTGGTCTCTGGTGATCCTGGCCTTCGTGCCCTTGGTCTTGTCTCCTCTGATCTGTCCACAGCGGCCTCTGTCGTCCACCCAAGCACGGGCCTTGGGTACTCCCTTCTTGAGGAGGAGTTTCATTCTGCCCTGTCATCCTCCGTGGCTGGGTATGTTGCAACTTGTCTTGCCACCGCTGGTCTCTCACCTCTAGCGCCTGAGCCCCTGACTGTCGAGGCGGCTCGCACGGCCCCCGAATCACCGTTGTGGGAGAAAGCCATGAAGGCTGAGCTTGATGCACTCGCTGAACACGGCGTGTATGAGCTCGTGGATCTACCACCTGGTCGCAAGGCAGTCGCAGCCAAGTGGGTGTACCGCCGCAAACTTAACCCTGATAACACAATCGAACGATACAAAGCTTGTCTCACCACAAAGGGATTCTCCCAGGTCCCGGGTGTCGACTTTGATGAGACGTTTGCCCCAGTTGGCAGGTACACCACGGCCAGAGCCCTTCTAGGCCTAGTCGCTCAGCACGATTGGGAACTCGAGCAGATGGATGTTAACAATACCTTTCTTCATGGCAGTTTGGATGAGGAGATCTAAATGGTAGAGCCACCCGGCTTCTCAGATGGGACAAAAAGGGTATGGCGCCTACGCAAGGCTCTCTACGGTTTGAAGCAGTCACCACGATATTGGAACCAAGAAATCACGGCGACACTTGAGAAAGGTGGTTACAAACGAAGCCCTGTGGACCCTGCCCTATTCCTCAGTGACCCCACTAAGCCACTTGTCGCCATCCTCGTTTACGTGGATGACCTTCTCATCGCCTCTCCTCATACTGCCTCAGTCAGGGCGGTCAAAGCCCTTCTGCAGTCGACATACAAGATGAAAGATCTTGGTCCAGCTCGGGTCTTCCTTGGTATGGAGTTGGAACGTGATCGCCAGCGACGTACTCTGCACGTCCATCAGGCTGCGTACGTACGTAGCCTGGGCGAGCGCTTCTCACCGCTCCTCACAGCCATTCCCACTGCATCCACTCCCATGACTCCCGCCAGTCAGTCCTTACTGAAGTCTCAGGAGGTGTCCACCCTGGGGGAGACGGTCAACGTGACCGACTACCTCAGAGTCATTGGCTCACTGATGTACCTTGCCACTACCACCCGTGCTGATGTGGCATTTGCTGTAAACTTCCTTTCTCAGTTCTCTCAGTGCCCCCGTGAGCGTCATCTTGAGGCTGCATTGCGGGTCGTGCGTTATGTTCTCTCCACACCTCGCATCAGACCGTACTTTCATGCACAGCCCTCAGTCGTGGTGGACGGCTTCACAGACAGTGATAGGGTACATAACACTGATGCTCGCAGCCGAACAGGCTATATCTTCCTTGTCGGTGGCATTGGAGTCTCCTGGAAATGTGGCAAGCAAGGGTGTGTGGCACGCAACACCACTGAAGCTGAGTATGTTGCACTTGGAGCAGGCACATGTGAGGCTGTTTGGCTTTGTCGCTTGCTACAGCAACTGCGCGTCCCCATCCGTTGCATCACTCTACGCTGCGACAACCAAAGCACAAAGGCCATTGCTGAGAACAACGGCATGCATCATTCACGCGCCAAGCACATCAATGTTGAGCACCATTTTGTTCGCGAGTGCATTATTGCAGGCATTGTCCAGGTGATTTGGGTGGACACACGGTCTCAGAGAGCTGACTTCCTCACAAAAACCCTCAGTCGTAATGTTTTCAAGAGTGATGTCCATTCTGTTGGTCTAATCTGTCCACATGATCCAGGTTGATTGCTTTGCTACTTGTTTTTCAACGTGTTGTTATCACCTCTTGTGACCTCCCTTGTGTGATTCTCATATGCATGGATTGATTGGCTGCGGTGCATGGGGGAGTGTTGAAGTTCGTTGGCCACTCACAACTCTATGCCCTCTTGCCCATCACACACTGTGCATCTCATTGTATAGATTGAATGACATGGCACAACCTGGGGAAGCAACAGACGTGATTGCTCTGGCAGAAGTCTTTTGTGCTCTCTTGCAGCTGCTACAGCTTCATCCCGGGGCTCCTTCTGAGACACCTGTTGCCATTGTCTGACTCGCTATACTGTCTATGACTCTGTGATGCAGTAGGTGCTAGGGCCCGTACATTCTGACTGCCGTGCCCTGCATCATGTTGCTTGCCTTGAGTATTGGTGGGGGTGCTGCATTTCCCGGGTACTGATCCTTAGGGGGCCACCGTGCTGGGTTCACCCGTGCATTGGTGAGTAGCCGCCATGTGGTTGATAGCCAAACGGTCGGGCTCGACCCCCGGGTGGCGGTGTGTACTCACTCAGGAGTGATGCCCGGAGTGAGGCACGCTCACTGGTTGACTTAGTCATGCTCGCTCCCCGCTGATTCTGTCTTGGTTGCACCGAACTCAGTGAAGCAAGCTTTCCGCATCCATGGCGTGGCACGTCTCTTGCACGTTCCAGTTGGTTTTCACACACGGGACCCAGGAAAGCTCCTAGCAATTACGCGCTAAAAGGCACGCAAGGAAATGAGAAAATGCGTGGAAGCTTCTTGCAACACAGCCGCTGACTAGGCGTCAGTGCCTGGTCAGACGGTGACGACAGTCACAGGTCATGCACACAATGGCAAGGGTTTGGCTAGGAGACACAAGACAAAGTGTCAGAATGCTTCAATAGCATATGCAGAGAGAGTTAACAAATGACAGGTCCAAGGCATAAATACCTACTGCGGCGCACGGTGGGTGTCGCACGCGGCAGTCCAAGAGCTGTCCTAAAACCGGCCCAAAACCACTGTTTTGGCTGTAACTTTGCGCACACATGTCAGAATGCTACGCCGTCTGAACCTAGACGCGCAGGATCAAATGACGAACGCTATGACTGGTCACATGCATGCGTCCATCATCAGACGGTGGACATACAATGCAAAAACATGCAAATAGGGCTCATGGCCAGTCCGCCGAAAGACGCCTGCAAGCTGTAGGAAGGACAGCAGAGAGTCCCGGCAGCATCTAGGGCTCTGGAACGGTTGTCGGCCAGCTCCAAGCCGGTAGTCCGCCGCCATTCGTTGCACCGGTGTCACCAGGGCCCGCCTCAGGGATCTGCATGAGTATGGACACGGCCGAGTGGTCACAGTAAGCTGTACACGAAAGTCACAAATCACAACACTCCCCCATGACCCGATAATACGCATGTCCATACACGTGCAGCACTGGTACAAACACAACAGTGAGTGACACAAACAGATGAGACACAGACGCACATCCCACACTCAACTACCCTCAGGCATGGGGCGAAGCCCAACAGAACGAATGGCCACCAGGAACTTTCCGCGAGCTAGTGCCTTCGTCAAGAAATCAGCGCGCTGCAAGTCAGTGCCAACTCACATGACGGAGATCACGCATCACTCCACCAGATCACGAACGAAGTGATGCTCAACCGCAATGTGCTTTGTGCGAGCATGAAATACTCCGGAGTACTTTGCAATGGCGAGAGCACTCTGGTTGTTGGAATGCAGCACAATGGCAGGTACTGACTGTCCAAGCTCAAGAAACAAGCGCTCCAGCCATACTGCCTCAGCAGCCCCTGCACTCAAAGCAACGTACTCTGCCTCCGATGAACTACGTGCGATGCAGCCCTGCTTCCCGCTTCGCCAAGACAGAGCGGTACCACCAAGCAGAAACACATAGCCAGTATGGCTGCACACATGTGGGCTCCAAGCCCAGTCGCTGTTGGTGTAGCCGTCAAGGGCAACCGAACACTGTCAACGAAAACAGAGTCCGAGGTACGGCGTGGAGACCACGTACCGCACCACTCGCACAGCCGCATGAAGAGCTCTCGCATGTGGAGCCTACGAGAACTGAGCGAGGAGGTTGACGGCGAACGCGATGTCGGGACGCGTGGTAGTGGCCAGGTCCACTAGAGATCCGATGAGACGGAGGTACAAGGTCACGTCCACTGTCTTCCCCAACTGTGTAAGGTCGTCCACCTTCAGGGCATCCTGCCCATCGGGTGTAAGAGGTGTGGAAGCGTAGGGCACTGCACCAAGGAGATCGCTAAAGCGCTCCCCCACGACTCGTGCATATCGGGCCTAATGCAACAACAGTGTCCGATGTCTGCGATCTCGCACGATCTCCATACCGAGAAACACCGATGTAGGACCGAGGTCCTTCATCCTGCAGGATAGCCTTGGCCTCCTTCACGGCCTCCAGGGATGGAGACGCGATCAAAAGGTCATCGACATAGACCAAGATGGCGGTGAACCGCTCGGGTGTCGATAGGATGAATAGAGAGGTGTCTGCCTCACTCTGTACGTATCCTGCACAAGTCAAAGTGCCGGTGATCTCCCGGTTCCAACACCGCAGAGACTGCTTGAGGCCGTACAAGGACTTGCGCAAGCGCCAGACTCTGTCACCGTCCTCAAAGCACGGTGACTGAGCCACGTCAATCTCCTCATCCAGAGAGCCATGGAGGAACGCATTGTTCACATCCATCTGGTGCAGTTCCCAATCATGCTGGGCCACTACACCAAACAGAGCTCGAGCTGAGGTCATGCGGCCGACAGGGGCAAAAGTGTCAGTGTAATTGACTCCCTCAATCTAAGAGTACCCCTTGATGACCAAGCGGGCCTTGTAGCGTTCCAGTGGGCCATCCGGCTTCACCTTCTCGCGAAAGACCCACTTGACATGAGTAGCCTTCCTCCCAAGGGGAAGGTCGACAAGCTCGTAGACTCGGTGCTCTCAGATAGCACGAAACTCATCCTCGCAGGCAGCACGCCAAGCGTCAGCATCCTGTGATGAGAGAGCCTCCCTCAGTGTGCCCGGGTCGGGTGCCATAGAGGGAGAACTCTGCGTGGCAAGTGCACACGCCTCAGTGCTGGGCCTGACGACCACGAGATCAGCTGCTGCATCACAGGCGATATGGAACTCGCGAGTGACGAGGTCGTGCCCTACGGGGACCGCTAGATGTTTTTCTGTGAGCTTAGTGGTGACACTCAGGCCTAGGGCCTTTGGGACGGGGTCACCACTCGCGATGCTGCGAGAGGGGTGCCTGGGTGCGGGGCCCGACGCTCGCTGAGCTCTGGAATCCAATGGTCGAAGACGGCCACCGGGCTCATGGGAGTAACCTGAGGTCAAGGGACGCACCTCAGGCGTAGGGACAGGTGCGACCACAGCTGGTGAGGGCTAAGACGAGGCAGCCGGAGACGCCGTGCGAGGAGATGCGTGTGTGGGGAACACGGGACTGGGTATGACAGCTGGAGCAGGCAAGATTGGACCTGACACTGAAGCAGGAGTACCAGCCAACGTAGGAATGGGAGTGGGCGAGGCTGGATCAGATACAGAAATAGGGGTGCCAGCAGACACAGGTGGTGGTGCAAAAGGAGGCGTGGGAATAGAGGTACCTGTGGGGTGTGAAACAGGCTGCACAGGTGAGATCTCTGGACCAACGGCAATAATTGCCGGATCATCAAGGGCCGGAGACTGAGAGGGGGCTCGAGCGGAAACATCAGCCTGATGAGAGGTGCTCGCTGGCGTGGAACTCTCCCCCATCCGCCGAGAACCCTCACAGGAAGGAACATGGGTGGCGGAGAGTGCTGTGATTGAAGTCAGGTCACGGTAGGTGAGAGACTCGAAAAACAACGCGTCGTGGGACTCAATGACGCAACGACGAGTAGGGTCCCAGAAGCGCCAGGCCTTCGACCACGGGGAAATACCTATGAAGGCACACAAGCGGCCTTGAGGTGAGACCTTGGACCCCTGCTAGTCCTCGGTATACCACACGGAGGCCAGGAAGCCCCAGACGCGAGCGAGATAAAGGTCAGCACGGTGTCCAAACCAGAGCTTGTACGGTGTAATATGGTCCGTAAGCAGACCGTGCGGGAGGCGGTTCCAGACCCAAGTCATGTAGGCGAAACCCTGAAAGACAAAAGACTCTGGGAGACCGCACTCAGATCGCATGGCGCGAACCGCATCCTCCATGGTGCGGTTCCAGCGCTCAGATACACCGTTCTGCTGGGGGGTAGTAGGAGCGGAGACCTGGTGAAAAACCCCGTGTTCAGCAAAGAAGGAGTCCATCTCACCAAGGAACTCGCCGCTGCGATCCGAGCAGAAGGTATGTAGCGTGTGGCGGAACTGATGCTCAGCCATCACTAGCCAGAGTCGAACCGTAAGGGCGGTGTTGCTCTTCTGACGCAGGCTGTAGAACCACCGCATCCGGGTAAAGTCATCAGTCAAAGTCAGAACATACCGGCCCCTCTCGAAAAGGGACTCGATCGGGAGAGGGCCGAGAAGGTTTGAGTGAACCAACTCAAGATGCCGAAGCGCTCAGGAACGAGAGTCAGGGTAGGTGCACCGGTGCATCTTCCCCTGAGCGCAAAAAAGACAGTCAGTCTTGGGTGGCTTCTCGAATGAGCTTCGACACAGTGTCGGAGCCCACGTGACACAGACGGCGATGAAGCAACCTCTGGTGTTCCGGAGATAGAACACCAGTGACAAAGACACAATCGGAGGAAGAGGAAGAGCACGGGGAGGAGGGCCAAGCAATGCGATACAGATCATCTATGACTGAAGTACACAGGACGACACTGCCGGTGTGAGTAGCAGTCACAGTCGCTGAGTCAGCGGTATGCTCCACAGAGAGACCAATCAAGGTGCAGGCACGCACAGAAAGCAAGCTGAGATCAAGATCAGGCACAAACAACACGTCGGAAAGGTACAAGGGGCCAAACGGACCATCGAAGCATACAACCCCAACACCATGGACTTGCAAGGACTGACTAGACCCTGTACGAACGGAACAAACAGACGTGACAGGACCGAGAACAACAAAGTTACTACAACGGCACGTCATGTGATGGATGGCACCAGAATTGATGATCCAAGAGTCACCGGAGTCACGGCTGGTGGACGTCACTGTACAACGAGCAATGGAACACTCGGCATCAGAGGGATGCTGAGCCGTCAGTGGGGAGGAACGACGCACAACAAAAAGATGAGACTCATGAATCCACTCGGTGCAGTCAGGCCCATCATCATCACATGCTGACTGTGCTCCCCCACACGCGTCGTCACGAGCCACAGGAACGGACGAACAAACAGTATGTGAACCACCCAGCAATGACAACACACTCGCACCTCCCTGAAAGCGGAGCACCAGAAGGTGGCGAAGCTCAGGGATGGTGCAGTCGCGCTGGTCCGGATCGTTCGTGCTCGCCGGTGAGGAGGCAGGAACAGCTGTAGTCGTGGCCGCCGTGCGTCCGGAGGAGGATGCGGGTGACGTGCCAGACGTGGAACAAAGAGCATGAGCAGCCTGGAGCCCACGAGTGATCCGTGCCCAATCAAGCGGCTGCTGGCACTCGGTGTAGCGATGGGCGCCTCCACAGTTGTAGCAGTGCACAGAACGACCACTGCTACCACTGGATGACGACTGCTGCTGACCTAATCCACGTTTCCTATTCTTCTTCTTCCCCTGGACGGCTGCTGTAATGCCTTATGTCTGCGTGGGTGTAGACGGGGTCAAAGAGGAAGAGGAAGAAAAGGAAGTGATGGAGGAGGAAGAGGGAGACTATAGGAGAGAAGATGGTGGTGATGCGATGGCTGCTACAGCAAGTGAAGTCTCCTGATGGGCTACGGCTGCCTCACGGGCTGAGGTCACCTGAAGAAAGAGCTGATGCGCCCAAGGAAGCAGCTGCAGAGTGACTGAGAAGGGCTCGAGGATAGCGTCGCTGTACCGTGTGAAGATGTCGGTGTACTCGAGGCGAACTCCGAGCATAATCGTACGAAGCGCCCATAGCTGTGTGCCTTCTGAGGTCCCCAAGCGCTTGTAGATGCGCATGGCGCGTCGACAGTAATCCGCTGCAGGATCTGCAGGCCCCTGACGGAGCAAATGGAAAGCACGAATGTGTGATGCACGAGTGGCGTGCGTCTCTGCGGCCAGTAGGGATAAGGCCAGATCCCAACATCCACGGGGATCGGCGCCGGTGCCTGTGCCGGCCTCACCAAGGAAGGGGCGGAAGTCGACGACGGTCTCGCGTGGCATGGCGTAGAGGAGTCCGCGCATGGCCCGGGCTGCTTTCAGTACCTGTGTTAGGTCTGTAGGCTGGTACAGACTGTGGTAGTAAGGCCACACTCCCTCAGAAGTAGCCCACACGTGAAATAGGATCTCTCAGCAGTCGAAGCCATCCTCACTGATGTACCGTGGAGGTGGTGCCTCAAAATCCTTGGGCTGCCGCTCCGTGGGGAGAGCAACCACAGACTGAGTAGGATGAGAGACAGGAAATACTCCTGGAAGAGGATGGTCACCGGGGTAGTCAGGTGACGATTGCATCGGGAAAAACGGAGGAGATCGGGTGCCTGTCTGCAGCTGACAGAGGCGCTCCTAAAGAACTCGAATCTCCTGAGCCGGGGAATCGTACGTAATGCCTGGCATGAGTGGCTCATCATCCAGGAGGTCAGCAGGTGGTGGGACAGGTCGAGCGCCTGTCACAGGTGCCTGAGCCGACTGCTGGGTAGAGACCGCGACGCCGGCAGCTCCCTCAGAAGCCTGCTGAGGAGTCGTGGACTGAGCATGTATCAGCTCAGTCAGCGTGCGGATAGCGTCAGTCTGCTCTCTCTGGAGGCGACACATCTCATCCTGCTCGCTTAGCAGGTCAATGGCCTGCGAGCGTGGACTCGGTACTCCAGACGAAGAGGAGGAGGGGTCGCCTGGTCCCTTCTCCTTGTTGTCGGACAGGCTCATGTTGCCGCTCAGTATGGGACAACAGGTCAAGTTTGTCGGATTTCAAAACCGCCAGCGTTTCTCGAGGAGTTGAGATGCTGGAAACTTTTGACTGTCCGGCCAAAAATTTGGCTAAGTATGGTGCTGACGTGAGCAGGTGGTTGCTGACGTCAGCACGACCTGATGACGTCAGTAAGCAAAATTTCTGGCGTCAGCTCATCTTCCTTTTTTTTTTCTCTTTTTCTCGTGACTCTTCGCGAGCGTGCAGCCGCTCCGCGACGGCTGTGCGGAAGCTACGTGGATGTAGCACCTTCCGCTCAGCTGCTGCTGAAGCTGTGCTGTTAGCTGCAGCAGCAGCTGTGTAGCTGTGTATGCAGCGGTGGCAGCAGCGGCTGCGCTGCTGCTGCTCCTGGTGCGCTCTACGGCTGCTGCTCGCTCTCGCCGCCGCGCGCTGCTGCTGGTGTGACTGCTGCGCTGCTCCGGCTGTTGCTTCCGCTGATGCCTTGCTGTTGCTGCCGCGGCTACCGCTGCTGCTGCTATGCTACTGTTGCCGCCGCTGCTGCTGCGCTGCTGCTGTGGCTGCTGTTGTTGCGCTGCTACTGCCGCCGCTGCGGCTCCTGCCGCCGCTGCTGCAGCGCTACTGCTACCGCCGCTGCTGCTGCTGCCACTACGGCTATGGGTGGCGGCTGCGCTCACTACAGCCGCCATACACCGCTGTTGCTGCTGCTACACTGTTGCTGCTGCCTCTGCTGCTGCTGCTACTGCTGGCACGGTGGCAACAGCGCTGCTGCAATCTCACGTGGTGGGTAAGGGCTGCGTCGACGGCGACCGGCTGTCTCTGACAGGCCCCAAGGAATCTGCTGCAGCGGTGACTCTCACTGATGCTGCTCTGCTGCGTATGTGCTGTGCAACTCTTTGAGAACTGTCTCACTGCTCTGATACCATGAGAAAATGCGTGGAAGCTTCCTAACAACATAGCCGCTGACTAGGCGTCAGTGCCTGGTCAGACGATGACGACAGTCATAGGTCGTGCACACAACGACAAGGGTTTGGCTAGGAGACACAAGACGAAGTGTCAGAATGCTTCAATAGCATATGCAGAGAGAGATAACAAATGACAGGTCCAAGGCATGAATACCTGCCACGGCGCACGGCGGGTGTCGCACGCGGCAGTCCAAGAGCTGTCATGAAACCGGCCCAAAACCACTGTTTTGGCCGTAACTCTGCACACACATGTCAGAATGCTATGCCGTCTGAACCTAGACGTGCAGGATCAAAAGACGGACGCTACAATTGGTCACATGCATGCATCCATCATCAGAAAGTGGACATACGATGCAAAAATATGCAAATAGGGCTCATGGCCAGTCTGCCGAAAGACGCCTGCAAGCTGTAGGAAGGACATCAGAGAGTCCCGGCAGCATCTGGGGCTCTGGAACGGTAGTCAGCCAGCTCCAAGCTGGTAGTCCACCGCCAGTCGTCGCACCGATGTCACTAGGGCCCGCCTCAGGGATGTGCACGAGTATGGACACGGCCGAGTGGTCATAGTAGACTGTACTAGAATGTCACAAATCACAACACTCCCCCATGAACCATTGGTACGCATGTCCATACACGTACAGCACTGGGACAAGTACAATAGTGAGTGTAAAACAGATGGAACACGGACACATATCCCACGCTCAACCACCCTCAGGCATGGGGGGGAAGCCCGATAGAACGAATGGCCACCAGTAACTTTCTGCGAGCTAGTGCCTCCGTCAAGAAATCAGCACGCTGCATGTCAGTGCCAACCCACATGACGGAGATCACGTGTCGCTCCACCAGATCATGCACATAGTGATGCTCAACCACAATGTGCTTCTTGCGAGCGTGAAAGACACTGGAGTTCTCCGCAACGGCGAGAGCACTCTGGTTGTCCCAGCGAAGCACAATGGCGGGTACTGACTGACCAAGCTCAACAAACAGGCGCTGCAGCCATACCACTTCTGCAGCCCCTACGCCCAAAGCAACGTACTCTGCCTCCGACGAGTTACGTGCAATGCAGCACTGCTTCTCGCTACGCCAAGACAGAGCGGTACCAGCAAGCAGGAACACATAGCTAGTACGGTTGCATCCATTTGGGCTCCAGGCCCAATCGCTGTCCGTGTAGCTGTCAAGGACCATCGAACACTGCCAACAAAAGCAGAGTCCAAGGTACGGCGTGGAGACCACGTACCGTACCACTCGCACAGCCGCGTGAAGGGTTCTGGCACGTGGAGCCTGCGAGAACTGAGCGAAGAGGTTGACAGCAAAAGCGATGTCAGGACGTGTGGTAGTGGCCAAGTCCATCAGAGATCCGATGAGACGGAGGTACAAAGTCACGTCCACTGTCTCCCCGAGCTGCGTGGGATCATCCACCTTCAGGGCATCCTGCCCATCGGGTGTGAGAGGTATGGAAGCAGTGGGCATCGCACCAAGGAGATCGCTGAAACGCTCCCCCACGACGCGTGCGTATCGGGCCTGATGCAGCAGTAGTGTCCAACGCCTGCGATCTCGCACGATTTCCATACCAAGAAACACCGATGCAGGACTGAGGTCCTTCATCCTGTAGACAGTCTGAAGGACAGCCTTGGCCTCATTCACGGCCTCCAGGGACGGAGACGCGATCAGAAGGTCATCGACATAGACCAGGATGGCGGTGAACCGCTCGGGTGTCGGTAGAATGAAGAGAGAGGGATCTGCTTCGCTCTGTACATATCCCGCATGAGGTAAAGTACTGGTGATCTCCCAGTTCCAACACTGCGGAGACTGCTTGAGGGCGTACAAGGACTTGCGGAAGGGCTATACCTTGTCACCGTCCTCAGAGCCTGGTGGCTAAGCCACGTAAATATCCTCATCCAGAGAGCCATGGAGGAACGCATTGTTCACTTCCATCTGGTGCAGTTCCCAGTCATGCTGAGCCACTACACCGAACAGAGCTCAAGCTGAGGTCATGCGGCCGACAGGGGCAAAATTGTCATTGTAATCGACGCCCTCAATCTAAGAGTACCCCTTGACGACCAAGCAGGCCTTTTAGCGTTCCAGTGAGCCATCCAGCTTCACTTTCTTACAAAAGACCCACTTGACCTGAATAGCCTTCCTCATAGGCGGAAGGTCGACAAGCTTGTAGACTCTATGCTCTTGGATAGCGCGAAGCTCATCCTTGCAAGCAACGCACCAAGCGTCAGCATCCTGTGATGAGAAAGCTTCCCTCAGGGTGCCCGGGTCGGGCTCCATAGAGGGAGAACTCTACGTGGCAAGGGCACACGCCTCGGTGGTAGGCCTGACGACCACAAGATCAGCTGCTGCATCACAAGCGATATGGAACTTGCGAGTGACGAGATCGTTCCCTACGAGGCACGCTCGATGTACCTTTGTGAGCTCAGTGCGAACTCTCAGGCCTAGGGCCTTTGTGGCGGGGTCACCACTTGCGATCCTGCGAGAGGGGCACCTGGGTGCGGAGCTCGACGCTCGTTGAGCTTCGGAATCGAGTGGTCGAAGACAGCCACCGGGCTCATGGGAGTAACCTGAGCTCGAGGGGCGAACCTCAGGCTCAGGGATAGGCACGACCACAGCTGGTGGAGGCTGAGGCAAGGCAACCGGCGATGCCGTGCGAGGAGATGCGTGTGTGGGGGACATGGGGCTGGGTGTGTCAGGAGGAGCAGGCAAGACTGAAGCTGACACAGAGGCAGGAGTGCCAGCAGACGCAGGTACGGGAGTAGGCGAGGCTGGACCAGACACGGAAATAGGAGTGCCAGCAGACGCAGATACTGTCGCAGAAGTAGGCGCGGGAACAGAATCAGGGGCACCTGTGGGGCATGAAACAGGCTATACGGGCGAGGTCTCTGGACCAACGGCGATGATCGCCGGGTCATCAACGGCCGGAGACCGATAGGTGAAGGGGGCTCGAACGGACACATCAGCCTGGTGAGAAGTGCTCGCTGGCGTAGAAGTCTCCCCCATCCACCGAGAACCCTCACAGGTAGGAACATGTGTGGCAGAGAGTGTGGTGATCGAAGTCAGGTCACGGTAGGTGAGAGACTCGAAAAAGAGCGTGTCGCAACAACGAGTAGGGTCCCAGAAGCGCCAGGCCTTCGATCGCCGGGAAATGCCTATGAAGACACACAAGCGGCCTAGAGGTGAGACCTTGGACCCCTTCTGGTCCTGGATGTACCACACGGAGGCCACGGATCCCCAGACACGAGCGAGATGAAAGTCAGCACAGTGTCCAAACCAGAGCTCATACGGTGTAACATGGTCCGGAAGTGGACTGTGCGGGAGGTGGTTCCAGACCCAAGTCATGTAGACAAAACCCTCAAAGACAAAGGACTCAGGGAGACCGCACTCAGACCGCATAGCGCGAACCGCATCCTCCAAGGTGCGATTCCAGCGCTCGGAAACACCGTTCTGCTAAGGGGTAGCAGGAGCCGAAACCTGGTGAAACATCCTGTGCTCAGCAAAGAATCCGTCCATCTCGCCGAGGAACTCACCGACGCGATCCGAGCGGAAAGTATGTAGCGTGTGACGTGACTGACGCTCAGCCATCACTAGCCAGAGTCGAACCGCAAGGGCGGCGTCACTCTTCTGACGCAGGTTGTAGACCCACCACATCCGGGTAAAGTCATGAGTCAGAGTTAGAACATACCGGCCCCGATCAGATAGGGACTCGACCGGAAGAGGACTGAGAAGGTCGGAGTGAACTAGCTCGAGAGGCCGAAGCGCTTGGGAACGAGTCAAAGTAGGTGCATCGGTGCATCTTCCCCTGAGTGCAAAAGAGACAATCGGTCTTGGGTGGCTTCTCAAAAGAAGCCGCGTCAAGACCGAGAGCTAGCTGTGTCCGAATGAGCTTCAACACAGTATTTGTGTCCACGTGACACGGGCGGCGATGAAGCGACCGCTGGTGTTCTGGAGAAAGAACACCACTGACAAAGACCGGACCAAAAGGGGAAGGAGAGCAAGGGGAGGAGGTCCGAGAGACGCGATACAGATCATCTACGACTGAGGTACGAAGGAACACGCTGCGAGTGTCAGTAGCAGTCACAGTCGTTGAGTCTGCGGTATGCTCCACAGAAAGCAGGCTGAGCTCAAGATCAGGCACAAACAACACATCGGAAAGGTACAAAGGGCCAGACGGACCATCGAAGCATACAACCCCAACACCATGGACTGGCAAGGACTGACCAGAGCCTGTATGGACGGAGCNGACCGAGAGCTAGCTGTGTCCGAATGAGCTTCAACACAGTATTTGTGTCCACGTGACACGGGCGGCGATGAAGCGACCGCTGGTGTTCTGGAGAAAGAACACCACTGACAAAGACCGGACCAAAAGGGGAAGGAGAGCAAGGGGAGGAGGTCCGAGAGACGCGATACAGATCATCTACGACTGAGGTACGAAGGAACACGCTGCGAGTGTCAGTAGCAGTCACAGTCGTTGAGTCTGCGGTATGCTCCACAGAGAGTAGGCAGCCTGCTTTCTGTGCGTGCCTGCATCCATGAGTGTGCAGGCACGCACAGAAAGCAGGCTGAGCTCAAGATCAGGCACAAACAACACATCGGAAAGGTACAAAGGGCCAGACGGACCATCGAAGCATACAACCCCAACACCATGGACTGGCAAGGACTGACNACGTGACACGGGCGGCGATGAAGCGACCGCTGGTGTTCTGGAGAAAGAACACCACTGACAAAGACCGGACCAAAAGGGGAAGGAGAGCAAGGGGAGGAGGTCCGAGAGACGCGATACAGATCATCTACGACTGAGGTACGAAGGAACACGCTGCGAGTGTCAGTAGCAGTCACAGTCGTTGAGTCTGCGGTATGCTCCACAGAAAGCAGGCTGAGCTCAAGATCAGGCACAAACAACACATCGGAAAGGTACAAAGGGCCAGACGGACCATCGAAGCATACAACCCCAACACCATGGACTGGCAAGGACTGACCAGAGCCTGTATGGACGGAGCATACACACGTGACTGGACCGAGAACAACAAAATCACTACGACGACATGTCATGTGATGAGTGGCACCAGAATCGATGATCTAAGTGCCACCAGAGTCACGACTGGTGGACGTCACTGTACAATGGGCAACGGAATACTCGGCATCAGAGGGACGCTGAGCCGTCAGTGGGGAGGAACGACGCAGGGCACAAAGACGAGACTCATGAACCCAATCGGTGCAGTGAGGCCCATCATCATCACATGCTGACTGTGCTCCCCCTTACGCGTCGTCACGACCCACAGGAACGGACTGACAGACAGTCTGTGGACCACCCGACCATGACAACACACTCGCATGTCCCTAAAAGCGGAGCGCAAGAAGGTGTCGGAGCTCAGCGATGGTGTGGTCGTGTGGGTCCGGATCACTGATACTCGCTGGTGAGGAAGCGAAAATAGCTGCAGTCGTGGCCGCCACGCGTCCGGAGAATGGCGAGGATGATGTGCTGGACGTGGAATGGAGAGCGTGTGCAGCCTGGAGTCCACGAGTAATCCGTGCCCAGTCGAGCGGCTGCTGTCACTCATTGTAGCGATGAGCGCCTCCACAGTTGTAGCAGTGAACAGAACATCCACTGCTACCCCTGGATGACGACTGTTGCTATGACTGCTGCTGACCTGATCCACGCTTCCCCTTCTTCTTCTTTCCCTGAGCTGCTGCTGCAACACCCTGTGTCTGAGTGGGTGTGCGCGGGGCCAAAGAGGAGGAGGAAGATGAGGACGTGATGGAGGATGAAGAAGGAGACTGCAGGAGGGAAGATGGTGGTGATGCGATGACTGCTGCAGCAAGAGAAGTCTCGTGATGGGCCACGGCTGTATCGCGAGCTGAAGTCACCTGGAGGAAGAGCTGATGCGCCCAGGGGAGAAGCTACAGAGTGGCTTAAAAGGGCTCAAGGACAGCGTCGCTGTACCGTGTGAAGATATCAGTGCATGAAGGCGAACTCCGNCTGCTGACCTGATCCACGCTTCCCCTTCTTCTTCTTCCCCTGAGCTGCTGCTGCAACACCCTGTGTCTGAGTGGGTGTGCGCGGGGCCAAAGAGGAGGAGGAAGATGAGGACGTGATGGAGGATGAAGAAGGAGACTGCAGGAGGGAAGATGGTGGTGATGCGATGACTGCTGCAGCAAGAGAAGTCTCGTGATGGGCCACGGCTGTATCGCGAGCTGAAGTCACCTGGAGGAAGAGCTGATGCGCCCAGGGGAGAAGCTACAGAGTGGCTTAAAAGGGCTCAAGGACAGCGTCGCTGTACCGTGTGAAGATATCAGTGCATGAAGGCGAACTCCGAGCATCATCGTACGGAGCGCCCACAGCTGTGTGCCTCTGAAGGTCCCAAGGCGCGTGTAGATGGGCATGGCGCGTCGCCAGTATTCGGCTGTAGGCTCTACAGGCTCCTGACAGAGAGAGTGGAAGGCACGAATGTGTGTTGCATGGGTAGTGTGCATCTCTGCGGCCAGTAGGGATAAGGCCAGATCCCAACCTCCGCGTGGATCGGCGCCGGTGCCTGTGCCGGCCTCGCCAAGGAAGGGGCGGAAATCGACGACGGTCTCGTGTGGCATGACATAGAGGAGTCTGCGCATCGCCCTGGCTGCTGTCAGCACCTATGCTGGGTCTGTAGGCTGATACGGGTGTGGTAGTAGGGCCACACTCCCTCTGAAGTAGCCCAAACCTGAAAGAGGATCTCCGAGCAGTCAAAGTCGTCCTCATTGATGTACCGTGGAGGTGGTGTCTCAAAGTCCTTGGGTTGCCGCTTCGTGGGGAGAGCAACCGCAGGCCGAGGAGGACGAGGGACGGGGAAGAATCATGGAAGGGGATAGTCACCGAGATAGTCGGGTGACGATCGTATCGGAGGAAACCGAGGAGATGTGGTGCCCGCCTGCAGCTGACGGAGGCGCTCCTGAAGAACTCGAATCTCATGATCCGGGGAGTCGCCTATCATGCCTGGCATGAATGGATCAACATCTAGGAGGTCAGGAGGGGGTGGGTCTGGTCTAGCTCCTGTCACGGGTGCCTAAGCCGATTGCTGTGTAGAGACCGCGACGTCGGCAGCTCCCTCAAAAACTTGCTGTGGGACCGTGGACTGGGCACGCAGAAGCTCAGTCAGCGTGCGGATGACATCAGTTTTCTCCCGCTGTAGGCAACGCATCTCATCCTGCTCGCTTCGCAAGTCCTCAATGGCCTGCGAGCGTGGGCTCAGGACCCCAGAAGAAGAGGAGGAGGGATCACCTATCCCCTTCCCCTTGTCAGACGATTTCATGTCGCCTCTCAGTATGGGTCAACAGGTCAGGTTTGTTGGATTTCAAAGCGTCAACGTTTCTCGACGATTTGAGACGTTGGCAATTCTTGACTGTCCGGCCAAAACTTTGGCTAAGTATGGTGCTGACGTCAGTAGGTTGTTGCTGACGTCAGCACGACCTGACGACGTCAGCTTGACCCCCCTTTTTTCTTTGTTTTTCTCTCTTGCGGTTCTGCGTGAGCGTACAGCCGCTCCGCGGTGGTTGTGCGGAAGCTGCGCAGCAGCTTCCGCTCAGCTGCTACTGTAGCTGTGCTGTCAGTTGCAGTAGCAGCTCCGTGGCTGCGTGCGCAGGAGTGGCAGCAGTAGCTGTGCAATGCCGCTGCTTCTACTGTGCGCTGTGGATGCTGCTCGCTGCCACCGCCGCTAGCTGCTACTACTTTTGCTGCTTTGCTGCTGTTGCTGCAGCTGCTACTGCTCTGCTACTGCTGCTGCTGCTGCTACGCTACTGTTGCGGCCGCCGCTGCTGCTCTGCTGCTGCCGTCGCTACTGCTATTGTGCTTCTGTTGTAGCGGCCGCCGCTGCGGCTGCGGTCGGCGGCTGCACTCGCTGCAGCCGCCACGCACTCCTGTAGCTGCTGCTATGACGCTACTGCTGTTGCTCTACTACTATGCTGCTGCTGGCACGGTGGCAACGCCGCTGCTACGGTCTCATGTGGTGGGTGTGGGCTGCGTCGACGGCGACCGGCTGTCTTCGACAGGCCCCAGTGGATCTGCTACAACGATGACTCTCAGTACTGCTACTGTGTTGCGTCTCTGCTGCGCAGCTCAGTGAGAATTGTCTAACTGCTATGTTATCATGAGAAGATGCAAGGAAGCTTCCTAGCAACATTCCCGTTGACCAGGCGTCAGTGCCTGATGAGACGGTGAAGACATTCACAAGTCGTGCACGCAACAGCAAGAGTTTGGCTAGGGGACACAAGGCAAAGTGTCTGAATGCCTCAATAGCATTTGCAGAGGAATGACAAATGACAGATCCATGGCATAAATACCTGCCGTGGCGCACAGCGGGTGTCGCACGCGGCGGTCCAAGAGCTGTCCTAAAACCGGCCCAAAACCACTGTTTTGGCCATAACTCTGCGCACACATGTCAGAATGCTACGCCGTCTGAACCTAGACGTGCAGGAACACAAGAAGGACGCTACGACTGGTCACATGCAAACATCCATCATCAGACGGTGAACAGGCAATGCAAAAACATGAAAATCGGGCTCATGGTCAGTCCGCCGAAAAGACTCCTGCAGGCTGCAGAAAAAACAGGAGGGAGTCCCGGCAGTGTCCGAAGCTCTGCAACGATAGTCGGCCACCTCCAAGTCCGCCGCCCGGACTTGGAAGTCCGCCGCCCGTCGTCCCTCCGAAGCCACCAGGGCCCGCCTCAGGGATCTGCACAAGTATGGACACGGCTGAGTGGTCCTTGTAGATTGTACAAGAACGTCACAAATCACAACACTCCCCCATGACCCGATGGTACGCATGTCCATACACGTGCAGCACTGGGACAAGTACAATAGTGAGTGTGAAACAGATGAGACACAGACACACATCCCACACTCAACCATCCTCAGGCATGGGGCGAAGCCCAACAGAACGAATGGCCACAAGGAAATTTCCGCGAGCTAGTGCCTTCGTCAAGAAATTAGCAAGTTGCATGTCAGTGCCAATCCACATGATGGAGATCACGTGTCGCTCCACCAAATCATGCACAAATTGATGCTCAACCGCAATGTGCTTCCTGCAAGCGTGAAAGACACCGAAGTTCTCCACAATGGTGTGAGCACTCTGGTTGTCGCAACGAAGCACAATGGCGGGTACTGATTGACCAAGCTCAAGAAACAGGCGCTGCAACCATACCGCCTCAGCCACCCCTGCGCCCAAAGCAACGTACTCAACCTTCGACGAGCTACGTGCGATGCAACCCTGCTTCCCACTACGCCAAGATAGAGCTTTACCACCGAGCAGGAACACATAGCTAGTACGACTGCGTCCATCTGGGCTCCTTGCCCAGTCGCTGTCAGTGTAGCCGTCAAGGACCATCGAACATTGCTGACAAAAGCAGAGTCCGAGGTACTATGTGGAGACCACGTACCGCACCACTCGCACAGCCGCGTGAAGGGCTCTAGCACGAGGAGCCTACGAGAACTGAGCGAGGAGGTTGATAGCGGACGTGTGGTAGTGGCCAGGTACATCAGAGATCCGATGAGACGGAGGTGCAAGGTCACGTCCACTGTCTCCCCCAGCTGTGTGAGCGGTGGGCACTGCACCAAGGAGATCGCTGAAACGCTTCCCCACGACTCATGCATATCGGGCCTGATGCAGCAACAGTGTCCGACGCCTGCGATGTCGCACCATTTCCATACCAAGAAACACCGATGCAGGTGGGAGGTCCTTCATCTTGTAGGCAGTCTAAAGGACAGCCTTGGCCTCCTTCACCACCTTCAGGGATGGAGACGCGATCAGAAGGTCATCGACATGGATGAGGATGGCGGTGAACCGCTCGGGTGTCGGTAGGATAAAGAGAGAGGGATCTGCCTCGCTTTGTACATATCCCGTACGAGTCAAAGTGCCGGTGATCTCCCGGTTCCAACACCGCGGAGATTGGTTGAGGCCGTGCAAGGACTTGCGCAAGCGCCAAACCTTGTCACCGTCCTCAAAGCCTGGTGGATGAGCCATGTAAATCTCCTCATCCAGAGAGCCATGGAGGAACGCATTGTTCACATCCATGTGGTGCATTTCCCAGTTATGCTGAGCCACTACACCAAACAGAGCTGGAGCTGAGGTCATGCAGCCGACAGGGGCAAAAGTGTCAGTGTCATCGATGCCCCCCTTGATGACCAAGCAGACCTTGTAGCGTTCCAGTGAGCAATCTGGCTTCACTTTCTTGCCAAAGACCCACTTGACCTGAATAGCCTTCCTCCCAGGCAGAAGGTCGACAAGCTCATAGACTCTATGCTATCGGATAGCGCGAAGCTCATCCTCGCACGCAGCTCGCCAAACATCAACATGAGAGAGCTTCCCTCACGGTGCCCGGGTCGGGCGCCACAGAGGGAGAGCTCTGCGTGGCAAGAGTACATGCCTCGGTGCTAGGCCTGATGACCACAAGATCAGCTGCTGCATCACAAGCGATATGGAACTCGCGAGTGACGAGATCGTGCCCTACGGGGCACGCTGGATGTACCTCTGTGAGCTCAGTGCAAACACTCAGGCCTAGGGTCTTTGTGCCGAGGTCACCACTCGCGATGCTACGAGAGGGGCGCCTGGGTGCGGGTCCCGACGCTTGTTGAGCTGCGGAATCCAGTGGTCAAAGATGGCCACCAGGCTCACGGGAGTAACTTGAGCTCGAGAGGCGCACCTCAGGCTCAGGGACAGGCATGACCACAACTGGTGGGGGCTAAGGCAAGGCAGCCGGTGATGCCGTGCGAGGAGATGCGTGTGTAGGCGACACGGGACAGGATGTAACAGCATGAGCAGGCAAGACTGGACCTGACACAGAGGCAGGAGTGCCAGTAGACGCAGGTACGGAAGTAGGCGGGACTGGACCAGACACAGAAACAGGAGTGCCGGCTGACGCAGGTACAGGTTGAGAAGTAGGCGCGGGAGCTGAAGCAGGGACACCTGTGGGGTGTGAAATAGGTTGTACGGGCGAGGTCTCTGGACTGACAGCGATGATCGGTGGGTCATCAAGGGCCGGAGACCGAGAGGTGAAGGGGGCTCAAACCTACACATCAGCCTGATAAGAGGTGCTCGCTGGCGTAGAAGTCTCCCCCATCCGTCGAGAACCCTCACAGGTAGGAACATGTGTGGTGGAGAGTGTCGTGATCGAAGTCAGGTCACGGTAGGTGAGAGACTCGAAAAAGAGCACTTCGCGGGACTTAATGACGTGACGACGAGTAGGGTCCCAGAAGCGCCAAGCCTTTGACCGTGGGGAAATGCCTACGAAGGCACACAAGCGGCCCCAAGGTGAGACCTTGGACCCCTGCTAGTCCTCGGTGTACCATACGGAGGCGAGGGATCCCCAGACGCGAGAGAGACGAAGGTCAGCACGATGTCCAAACCAGAGCTCATACGGTGTAATATGGTCTGGAAGCAGACAGTGCGGGAGGCGGTTCCAGACCCACGTCTCGTAGGCGAAGCCCTAAAAAACAAAGGACTCAGGAAAACCGCACTCAAACCGCATAGCGCGAACCGCATCCTCCATGGTGCGGTTCCAACGCTCAGAAACACCGTTCTGCTGAGGGGTGGCAGGAGCGGAGACCTGGTGAAAAATCCCGTGCTCGGCAAAGAGTCCGTCCATCTTGCCAAGGAACTCACCGCCGCGATCCGAGTGGAAAGTATGCAGCGTGTGACGCGACTGACGCTCAGCCATCACTAGCCAAAGTCGAACCGCGAGGGCAGTGTCGCTCTTTTGATGCAAGCGATAGAACCACCGCATCCGAGTAAAGTCAGCAGTCAGAGTCAGAATATACCGGCCCCGATCAGATAGGGACTCGTCCGGAAGAGGACCAAGAAGGTATGAGTGAACTAACTCAAGAGGCCGAAGCGCTCGGGAACGAGAGTCAGGGTAGGTGCATCGGTGCATCTTCCCCTGAGCGCAGGAGAGACATTCGGTCTTGGGTGGCTTCTCAAAAGAAGCCGCGTCAAGACCGAGAGCTGGCTGTGTCCGAATGAGCTTCGACATAGTGTCGGAGCCCACGTGACACAGACGGCGATAAAGCAACCACTGGTGTTCCGGAGACAGAACACCAGTTACAAAAACTTGAGCGGAGGAGGAAGGGGAGCAAGGGGAGGAGGTACAAGAGACGCGATACAGAACATCTACGAATGAGGCATGAAGGACAATACTGTGCTTGTCAGTAGCAGTCACAGTCGCTAAGTCTGCGCTATGCTCCACAGAGAGACCCATCACGATGCAAGCACGCACAGAAAGCAGGCTCAGCTCAAGATCAGGCACAAACAACACGTCAGAAAGGTACAAGGGGCCAGACGGACTGTCGAAACATACAACCCCAACACCATGGACTGGCAAGGACTGACCAGAGCCTGTACGGACGGAACGGACGGACGTGAAAGGACCGAGAACAAAAAAGTCACTACGACGACACGTCATGTGATGAGTGGAACCAAATCGATGATCCAAGTGCCACCGGAGTCACGACTGGTGGACGTCACTGTACAACAGGCAATGGAACACTCGGCATCAGAGGGACGCTGAGCCTTCAGTGGGGAGGAACGACGCAAGACACAAAGATGAGACTCATGAACCCACTCTGTGCAGTCATACCCATCATCATCACATGCAGACTGTGCTTTCCCACACGTGTCGTCACGAGTCACAGGAATGGACAGACAGACAGTCTGTGGACCACCCGACGATGACAACACACTCGTACCTCCTTGAAAGCGCCAGAAGGTGTCCGAGCTCAGCGATGGTGCGGTCGTGTGGGTCCGGATCGCTGCTATTCGCCGATGGAGAAGCGAGAACAGCTGCAGTCGTGGCCGCCACGCGTCCGAAGGATGGCGAGGATGACGTGCTGGACGTGGAACGGAGGGTGTGTGCAGCCCGGAGCCCACGAATAATTTGCGCCTAGTCGAGCGGTTGCTTGCACTCGGTGTAGCGATGGGCGCCTCCACAGTTGTAGCAGTGAACAGAATGTCCACTGCTACCACTGGAGGACGACTGCTGCTGTGACTGTTGCTGACCTGATCCACGCTTCCCCTTCTTCTTCTTCCCCTGAGCTGCTGCTCCAACACCATGTGTTTGAGTGGGTGTGGGCGGGGCGAGAGAGGAGGAGGAAGATGAGGATGTGATGGAGAATGAAGAAGGAGACTGTAGGAGGGATGATGGTGGTGATGCGACGACTGCTGTAGCAAGGGAAGTCTCTTGATGGGCCACGGCTGCCTCGCAGGTTGAAGTCACCGGGAGGAAGAGCTGATGCACCCAAGGGAGAAGTTATAGAGTGGCTGAAAAGGGCTCATGATGGCGTCGCTGTACCGTGTGAAGATGTCAGTATACTCAAGGCAAACTCCGAGCATCATCGTACGGAGCGCCCACAGCTGTGTGCCTCCGGAGGTCCCAAGACGCGTGTCGATGCACATGGCACGTCGACAGTAGTCGGCTGCACGCTCTGCACGCCCCTGACGGAGAGAGTGGAAGGCACGAATGTGTACTGCACGGGTGGCGTGCGTCTCTGCAGCTAGCAGGGATAAGGCCAGATCCCAACCTCAGCGTGGATCGACGCCGGTGCCTGTATCGGGCTCGCCAAGGAAGGGGCGGAAGTCGATGACGGTCTTGCGTGGCATGGTGAAGAGGTGTCCGCGCATCGGCCTAGCTGCTGTCACCACCTGTGCTGGGTTTGTAGGCTGATAGAGGCTATGGAAGTAGGGCCACACGCCCTCTGAAATAGCCCAAACCTGAAAGAGGATCTCCTAGCAGTCGAAGACGTCCTCAGTGATGTACCGTGGAGGTGGTGTCTCAAAGTCCTTGGGTTGCCGCTCCGTCTGGAGAGCAACCGTAGGCTGAGGGGAACGAAGGACGGGGAAGACTCCTGGAAGGGGATAGTCACCGTGATAGTCAGGTGATGATTGCACCGTAGGAATCCGAGGAGATCTGGTGCCCGTCTGTAGCTGACGGAGGCGCTCTTGAAGAACTCAAGTCTCATGATCCGGGGAGTCGTATGTCATGCCTTGCATGAATGGATCATCATCCAGGAGGTCCGAAGGTGGTGGGTCAGGTCGAGTTCCTGTAACGGGTACCTGAGCCGACTGCTGTGTAGAGAGCCCGACGCTGGCAGCTCCCTCGGAAACCTGCCGTGGAACTGTGGATTGGCCACGCAAAAGCTCAGTCAGTGTACGGATGGCATCAGTCTCCTCCCGTTGTAGGCGATGCATCTCAACCTGCTGACGTCAGCACAACCTGATGACATCAGCAAGAAAAAATGTTGACGTCGACTCGACTCCCTCCCTTTGATTTTCCTCTCTCTCTCTCTCTCTCACGGTTCTACGCAAGCGTGTAGCTGGTGCGCGGCGGCTGCACAGAAGCTGCATGGAGGCTGTGTAGTAGTTTCCGCTAAACTACTGTTACAGCTGTGCTGTGAGCTGCAACAGCAGCTACGTGGCTACATGCGCAACAGTGGCAATCGCGGCTACGCAATGCCACTCCTGCTACTGCGTGGTGCGGCTGCTGCTCTGTCGCCGCCGCGCGCTACTGCTGCTGCTGCTGCTGCTGCATTGCTGTTGTTGGCGTTACTGCTGCTCTGCTGCTACTGCCATTGCCGTCGCCCGCTGCTGCTGCCGCGGCCACCGCTGCGGCTGCAGACGGCGGCTGCACTCGCTACAGCCGCCACGCGCTGCTGTAGCTGCTGCTACAGTACTGCTGCTGGCGCTGCTGCTGCTGCTGCTCTGCTGCTATGCTGTTGCAAGCACGGTGGCAACGTTGCTGCTACGGTCTCACGTGATCGGTGTGGGCTGCGTCGACAGCGACCGGCTTTCTTCGGCAGGCCCCAGTGGATCTGTTGCAGCGGTGACTCTCACTACTATTGCCTTGCTCCGTCTCTGCTGTGCAGCTCAGTTAGAACTATCTCATTGCTCTGATACCTTGAGAAGATGCAAGGAAGCTTCTTAGCAACACTCTCGTTGACAAGGCGTCAGTGCCTGATCAGACGGTGACGACGGTCATAGGTCGTGCACGCAACGGCAAGAGTTTGGCTATGGGACACAAGGCAAAGTATCTGAATGCTTTAATAGCATTTGCAGAGAGATATAACAAATGACAGGTCCATGGCCTAAATACCTGCCGCGACGCACAGTGGGTGTCGCACGCGGCGGTCCAAGAGCTGTCCTAAAACCGGCCCAAAACCACTGTTTGGGCCATAACTCTGCGCACACATGTCAGAATGCTACGTCGTTTGAAACTTGACGTGCAGGAACACAAGAAGGACGCTACGACTGGTCACATGCATGCATCCATCATCAGACGGTGGACACGGAATGCAAAAACATGCAAATTGGGCTCATGGTCAGTCCGTCGAAAAGATTCTTGCAGGCTGCAGAAAAAACAGCAGGGAGTCCCGGCAATGTCCGGGGCTCTGCAACGGTAGTCCGCCAGCTCCAAGCTAGTAGTCCGCCACCCGTCGTCCCTCCGAAGCCACCAGGGCCCGCCTCAGGGATCTGCACGAGTATGGACACGACCGAGTGGTCACAGTAGACTGTATAAGAACGTCACAAATCACAACACTTGTGACACTTGTGTTTGTGTCCCTAGCCAACCCCTTGATGTTCTCACCTCCACCTGTGTGTGCTTGTGAGTTAGCTAGTCGGCTTGTACTGCCACGCCATTGACGGCAATGTTAGGGAGCACTACTAGGAAGTGCTAGGAAGTGCTAGGAAGCTGTCTCTCATGGTATCAAAGCGGTGAGCCAGTGCTCGTATAGCTGCATAGCAGAGGCGCAGCAATTGTGGAACCAATGAGTGACCGCGGGCATTTCCTTGAGTAGCAGCAGCAGTAGCGCCCATTGTCACGGCGAGAGGTCCTTGGAGGATCCACCACATTTTCGACCGTTTTCTTAAAACGTCCGCGACAGTTCCGAGGCCGATCCGCGACAGCAGACGTCAACCCAAGGAAAATTCCAGTTGCTCTGAGAGGAGTCCGCCGCTATATTAGGCTCCTACGCGGATCCTCGCGACCACGCGCTCGCTGAATGCGACAGGATGATCACCGAGCTGCATGAGCTTCTCGCCCTTTGCTCCTCTCAGGGAGGTGCGAGTGAATTGACTAAGTCGAGGGGTCCTACTCCATGTGGACTGTCCATGTCGTTGTGTGATGATGCCTGTGTTGGTCCCCATGCCCAGCCATGTGCGCATGACGGACCTCATGATGTGTCTCGGCTGCATGCTTCTCATGTGCGCTCCGCTGTTTGCCTTGTCGTGTCCCCCGCCAAGCGTCCTACTACCACGCCTTGTTCCGTCGCCAAGTGCCACGTTGCCCCTTGTACGTGTGTCACTGACGCCACCTGGGTCGTTGACTCTGGTGCCACCCATCACATGACGTGTCGACGTGATGCCTTCGTCGTCTTGCATCCTGTTGGCACTGTTCGCTCTGTTCGCACTGCAACTGGCCATGAGGTCCTTGTCTAGGGTGTTGGGATTGTGTAGTTCACTGGGCCCGCTGGTCCCGTATACATCTATGATGTTCTCTTTGTCCCTGATATGGAACTCAACCAGCTGTCTTTCCGTGCTTGCACCAAGATGGGCCTGGGTGTCACGCACACTACTGCCGATGCTTGCATCTTTGTGCGCAACACCGAGGAGACCATCCTCAGTGGGATGGTCGTCGATGATCTATATCACATCTTTGGGTCCTCTGCGAGTGTCCCCCCCTTGCCTCCGTCTCCCACTGCTCGTGTCTTCGTCACTGGTGATCTATCCCTTGAGCACCACCATCTCTTGCATCAACGCCTCTGTCATGTGCACATGGGGGCTGTCGACGGGCTGATCCGCACTCAGCCTGCTCTTAGTCTTGATGCGACGTCATTCGAGGCGTCGCCCACGTCCGACTGCCTGGCCTGTGCTGAAGGCAAACCACACCAGTCCACCTACCCTGCGTCTGTCTTCAGGGCTCGTCGGCCCTTGGAGCTTGTCTATTACGAACTCATGGGCCCGCTCCCTGTCGAGTTTCAGGAGGACCTTTGTCGTTACGTCTTGACGTTGACTGATGAATTCACTGGCATGCGGTGGGTCTATAGTCTGCATCAGAAGAGTGATGCCGCCATTGCAGTCCGTATTTGGCTGGCCATGGCCGAGTGCGAGTCTCCCCACCGCCTTCAGACCTTTCCCTCAAACTGCGGCAGCAAGTACCTTGGTGACATGGCCCGCCCCTTCATCGACCTTGGTGTCTTCCACAACCTGTCCGCTCCCGCTACCCCCCAACAGTTAGGTGTCTCAGAGCGCTGTAACCGCAGCATGGAGGATGCGCTCCGTGCCATGCGCGCCGATAGCGCCATGCCTGAGGCCTTTGCTTTCGAGGGCATGGCGTACATGACCTAGGTGTGGAATTGCATTCCCCACGGCCCCTTCCCAGGTCATCGCACGTCCTATGAACTGTGGTACGGGCGTCGCACGGATCTGCGTTTGGCCCGTGTCTGGGACTCCCTTGCCTGCGTTTGGTTCACACCAGAGCTGTAAGGGAGCAAGCTCTCTCCGCGGGGCCCCATGTGCGCCTTCGTTGGCGTCACCCCGCGGTTGAAGGCCTGGCGGTTCTGGGACCTTGAGCGACGCCGCATCATAGAGTCCCGTGACGCTCTCTTCTTCAAGCATCTCGCCTTCCGCAACCTTGCCCGCATCCACGCTCTATGTGCTGCTCATGCCCTTGGGTGTGCCGGACCTCGTAGTGTGGGGGAGGCTACTGGTACAGTTGGCACAGTACCCCTAGCCAGTACTCTCACTCCATCGCCGACACCCCAAGGGCTGTCCCCAGAGGCCGTGCCCACCAGCACCCCCAGCCTTGCCCCATCTGCGGCTCGCTCCTCTACCCCTGACTCTCCGCCCTCGCCCGTATCCGAGTCTGCGTCCGAGTCTGCCTCCGTGTCTGAGGCTCTGCCTGATCCTACGCCTGCTTTCCCGTTTGAGACTCAGCCTGATCCTGCGTCCAAGTCTGGCTTTGAGCCGTCCGTGCCTCCGGACACGGACGTGCCTACGTTTACCGTGGGCCCGTCCCCGGCTGTTAAACCCGTGCCAGCCTCGAGTGGTGCGCCTACCGTGTAGTCCACACTGGCATGTGAGTTAGTAGAGCCCACCGCTCCTTCCCCGTTGGACCCCTACACACGGGCACCCGGCGGACGTCTCCGCCCTCGCCCCATGCATAGCGTCGTCAAAAGTGACCCAGGCACAAAGGCCCTCGGCTTGAGTGCTTGCGGCCTGGTTCATCCTGGTTGTGCCACTAGTATGGCACTACTTGCTCTTGAGCGCGGTCTTGCTCGTGACGTTGCTGAGTCCATGGTGACGGCCGACCCTCCCTCTACGGCGTATGTCTTGGCTACACACAGTGCACCGCTGCTGTCTCCCGATCCCACCAGTCTGCCTGAGGCCTTGTCAGTCCCCGACGCTGAGCAGTGGCACACTTCCTGCCAGGCTGCGCTTAATGGCATCCGAGAGCACGGCGTTTTTTAGCTGGTTGACTTGCCAAAGAACCGCAAGGCCATCAAGGCCAAGTGAGTTCTACGCAAGAAGCTCTAGCCAGAAGGCACTGTGGAGCGCTACACAGCGCGCTTGACAGCAAAAGACTTCTCTCAGGTCCCTGGCGTGATCTACAACGACTCCTTTGTCCTTGTTGGCCGGATGACGACCACGCTCACGCTGCTGAGCCAGGTGGCACAACACGACTAGGAACTCCATGAGATGGATGTCAAAAACGTGTTCCTGAACGGGGACCTTGAGGAGGAGATCTACATGGTTCAGTCACCCGGATTTGAGGATTGTCCCGGTCGCGTGTATCGGCTGTGGAAGGCCTTGTACTTCATGAAATGGTCACCTCGCTGCGGGAATCAGGAGATCACCAGCACGCTGAGACGCGCTCGGTACATTCAGAGTGATGCTGACCCATCCCTGTTCCTCTCGTAGTCTCCAGCACCGCTCGTTGCCATCCTCATCTATGTGGACGATCTTCTAATCACCTCACCCGACCTGGGAGCAGTGAACGCTGCCAAGACTGTTCTCTCCTAAGCCTACTAGATGAAAGACCTTGGTGAGGCCTCTGTCTTCTTGGGGATGGAGATCATCCGCGACGGTGTCCGCCGCACACTCCGTGTCCATCAAGAACGCTATACAAAGACTGTGGAGGAGCACTTTGCCGACCTTCTCCCTACTGTCCGCACAGCCTCCACGCCCATGACCCCTGAGGGATAGACCGTCCTAAAGGTAGATGTCCCTGCTGACCTGAGGGAGCCAGTCGATGTGACCTTGTACCTGCACGTCATCGGCTTGCTCATGTACTTGACCACCATGACACGGCCCGACATTGCCTTCACTATCAACCTGCTTGCTCAGTTCTCGCTAGCTCCACGCCAGCAAACACTGGAGGCGACAGTCTAGTGTGTGTGCTACATCGTGTCCACCGCATGCTTTGGCCTATGCTTTTGCGAGCAGGTGTCCATTGTACGTGATGGGTACACAAACAGTGACTGGACGTGGAGTCCAGATGGCAAGAGCCTCACCGGCTACATCTTTCTCATCGGAGGCACTGCACTGTCCTGGCGAAGTTGGAAGCAGGGCTGCATTGCACGCAGCACTGCGGAGGCAGAGTATGTTGCTCTTGGCACCAGTGCAGCGGAGTGTGTCTGGCTCGTCCGTCTGTTGCGTGAACTGCATCGGTCCATTCCCCCCGTGGTTCTCCAGTGTGAAAACACAAGCATGGAGGCCATTGCCAAGAACGCAGGTGTGTTCCATGCCCTCACAAAGCACATCAATGTCGAGCACCACTTCGTGCGTGATCTGGTTGATTGTGGTGAGATCCAAGTCATCCACGTGAGCACAGACAGGCTGTGCGCAGATTTTCTGACCAAGACTCTAGGTAGTTCAAAGTTTTATGTGGCCACTCATTCCGTGGGACTCTGCCCCATCCCTCTTCCAGGTTGATTCCTCATGTGCCACCTTGCGTGTGCTGTTCTTGCTGCCTGTTGTGGCTGTGCGTTTCCTGCTCTGTATAGCGTTAGTGTCCGCATGTGCATGGACATGTTTTGTCCTCTGTTCATGGGGGGGTGTTGTTTTGTGTGTCGTACACGGCTTACGGTGACCCCTCGGCTCATGTCCACTGACGTGCAGATCCCTGAGATTGACGACAGTGGCAGAAGACCGGCGGCCGGCGGCGACGAACCCCCAGAAGTCTCTCGCAATTTTTAGATTTGTGTTGTGGGATAGCACAATGGCGTGCAGCCTATCAAGACGTAGATCTTGTTGATGCGGCCGTTCTGATTCAAACGGCTCGTCGTTCTGACGTGTCTACATGGAGTTATGGCCAAAACCATGTTTTTGCCACTGTTTTGTCCTGCTAAAAAATAATGCCCTTGTGCGCCGCGTGTGTGTGCACTCACTAGGTGAGAGACACTATTTAGGTTGTCTAGGCCTTAGTTGTTATCTCTCTTTGCACAATTCAACATTTGCAGCTTCGGACACTTGTGTTTTTGTCCCTAGCCAACCCCTTGCTTTTCTCACCTCCACCTGTGTGTGCTAGTGAGTTAGCTGGTTGGCTTGTACTGCCACGCCAGCGTCAGCAGTGCCAGGAATTTGTCTCTCACCGTACTGGCCACGTCATACTTGCACTCACTACAAGGTACCAAAAAAGGAGTTATGAAACACCATGTTAATGTATTGATCGGTTTGCGCGACAACGCACAATGGTTGTACTCAATGATCGATGACCTCAAAACATGTGTAGAGGTGAACGCTTATTGGCCGGGAGGAATGACCATATACCCCTAGTTTCAATCAATATGCCCCATCCGCCCCTCCGTCGGTACACGAAGCCGCATCCGCCCCTCTGTCGGAACGATATGAGAAGATGCGTGGAAGCTTCCTAGCAACACAGCCGCCGACTAGGCGTCAGTGCCCGGTTAGACGGTGACGACAGTCACAAGTCGTGCACACAACGACAAGGGTATGGCTAGGAGACACAAGGCAAACTGTCATAATGCCTCAATAGTATTTGCAGAGAGAAATGACAAATGATAGGTCCATGGCATAAGTACCTGCCGCGACACACGGCGGGTGTTGCACACGGCAGTGCAAGATCGTTCTAAAACAGGCCCAAAACCACTGTTTTGGCTATAACTTTGCGCAGACATGTCAGAACGCTACGCCGTCTGAACCTAGACGTGCAAGATTACAAGCTGGACGCTAAGACTGGTCACATGCATGCATCCAGCATCGAATGGTGGACACATAATACAAAATCATGCAAATCGGGCCCACGTCTAGTCCACCAATAGCCTCCTACATGTTGCAGAAAACTGTAGCAAGCCCCGGGCAGCGTGCACAGCTCTGGAACGGTCGTCGGTCAGCTCCAAGCTGGTATTCTGCCACCAGATGACGCACCAGTACCACCAGGCTCGCATCAAGGATCTGCACGAGTATGGACATGGCCGAGTGGTCACGGTAAGCTGTACAGGTCGACACGAACGTCACAAATTACAACACTCCCCCATGACCCGATGGTACGCATGTCCATACATGTCAAGCAGTGAGATGAATACAATGAGTGCAACGAAAAGTTTGACATGGAAACAGACACTCCCCACACTCAACCACTCTCAGGCAAGGGGCGAAGTCCAGCGGAATGAATGGCCACCAGGAACTTTCCGCATGCTAGTGTCTTCGTGAAGAAGTCAGCACGCTGCATGTCAGTGCTTGCCCAATTGACGGAGATCACGTGTCGCTCCACCAGATCACGCACAAAGTAATGCTAAACTATAATGTGCTTTGTGTGAGCATGAAAGACACAAGAGTTCTTCGCAATGGCAAGAGCACTCGGGTTGTTGCAACAAAGTAGAATGGCGGATATTGACTGGCCCAACTCAAGGAACAAGCGCTGCAGCCATACTGCCTGAGCAGCCCTTGCACCCTGAGCAACATACTCTTCCTCCGATGAGCTACGTGCTATGCAGCCCTGCTTCCCGCTGCGCCAGGACACAGTGGTCCCACCGAGCAAGAACACCTAATCGGTGCGACTACGTCCATGTGGACCCCAGGCCCAGTCGTTGTCGTTGTAGCCGTCAAGGAATACCAAACACTGCAGATTAAAGTAGAGTCCGAGGTACGGTGTGGAGACTACGTACCGCACCACTCGCACAGCCGCAAGAAGGGCTCTAGCGCATGGAGCCTGCAAAAAGTGGGCAAGGAGGTTGACGGCAAATGGGATGTCCAGACGTGTGGTAGTGGCCAAGTACATCAGAGATCCGATGAGACAGAGGTACAAGGTCACATCCATTATCTCCCCCAGCAATGTGGGATGTTCCACCTTCAGGGCATCCTGCCCGTCAAGCGTGAGAGGTATGGAAGCCGTGGGCACTACGCCGAGGAGGTCGCTGAAGCGCTCCCCGACAACACGTGCGTATAGGGCCTAATGCAGTAGTAGAGTACGACGTTTGCGGTTTGGCACGATCTCCATGCCAAGAAAAAGCGCTGCAGGACCGAGGTCCTTCATCCTGTAGGCAGTCTAGAGGCTAGCCTTGGCCTCTTTTATGCCCTCCAGTTCAGGAGACGTGATCAGAAGGTCATCGACATAGACTAGGATGACGGTGAACCGCTTGGGCGTCCGTCGAATGAAGAGAGAGGGATCTACCTTGCGCTGTACATATCCCGCATGAGTCAGGGTGCTAGTGATCTCCTAGTTCCAACAGCGAGGAGACTACTTGAGGCTGTAAAAGGACTTCCGCAAGCACCAGACCTTGTCACCATTCTCAAAGCCGGGTGGCTGAGCCAAGTAAATCTCCTTATCTAGAGAGCCATGGAGGAACACATTGTTCACATCCATTTGGTGTAGTTCCCAGTCATGCTGAGCCACTACGTCAAGCACAGCTCGAGCAAAGGTCATGCAGCCGACTGGGGCAAAGGTGTCAGTGTACTCCATGCCCTCAATGTAAGAGTATCCCTTAACGACCAAGCGAGCCTTGTGGCGTTTTAGTGAGCCATCCGGCTTCACTTTCTTGGGAAAGACACACTTGACCTGAATAGTCTTCCTCCCAGGTGGAAGGTCGACTAACTTGTAACCTCCGTGCTCTTGGATGGCGCAAAACTCATCCTCGCAGGTAGCACGCCAAGCACCAGCATCTTGTGATGAGAGTGCTTTGCTCAGTGTGCCCAGGTCAGGCGCCATAGAGGGAGGGCTCTGCGGGGCAAGAGCGCATGCCTTAGTGCTAGGTCTGATGACCACAAGATTGGCTGCTGCATCACAAGTGATATGAAACTCACGAGTAACAAGGTTGTGCCCTACAGGACATGCTGGATGTACCTCTGTGTGCTCAGTGCGGACACTCAGGCCTAGGGCCTTTGTGCCGGGATCACCACTTGTACTGCTGCGAGTGGAGAGCTTGTGTACGGGACCAGACACTCGCTAAGCTCTAGAGTCCAATGGTTGAAGACAAGCACCAGGCTCACGGGAGTAAACCGGGCTCGAGGGGTGCACCTCAGGCTCAGGAACAAGCACAACTGCAGCTGGGGAGGGTTGAGGCAAGGGAGCTAGTAACGTCGTACGAGGAGATGCCTGTGTGGGAGGCACGGGACTTAGTGTGACAGTAGGAGAAGGTGAGGCAGGTCCACGTACAGAGGCAAGAGTGCCGGCGGACCGAGGTACGGTCACAAGGGCACTTAGACTGCATAGTGCGAACCGCATCCTCCATGGTGCGGTTCCAGCGCTAAAAAACATCGTTGTACTGAGGATTAACAAGAGCGGAGACTTGGTGAAAAATTCCGTACTCGACGACAAAGCTTTCCATCTCGCCAAGAAACTCGCCACCGCGATCCGAGCAGAAGGTGTACATCATGTGGCGGGACTGACGCTCAGCCGTCACTAGCCAAAGGCAAACCGCGAGAGCGGCATCACTCTTCTGGCGGAGTCTGTAGACCCACCACATCCAGGTAAAGTCATCAGTGAGGGTCAGGACGTATCAACCACGATCGGACGAAGACTCGATGGGAAAGGGACCAAGAAGGTCCGAATGGAGTAACTCAAGGGGGTAAAGTGTGCGAGAACTGGAGTCAAGGTAGGTGCAACGATGCATCTTACCCTGAGTGTAGAAGAGATGGTCGGTCTTGAGCTGCTTCTCAAAAGAAGCCGTGTCAAGACCGAGGGCGGGCTATGTCCGAATGAGCTTTGACACAGTGTCGAAGTCTACATGACACAGGTGGCGATGAAGCAATTGTTGGTGCTCAGGAGACAGAACACTAGTGATAAAAATACAAGCGGAAGGGGAGGGGGAGCAAGGAGCAGAAGTCCAAGAGACATGATACAGGTCATCCACAACAGAGGCACGAAGAATAACGCTACAAGTGTCAATGGCAGTCATAGTCGCGGACTCTACACTGGGCTCCATAGAGAGTCCCATCAGTGTGCAAGCACAGACAGAAAGCAAACTGAGCTTGAGGTAAGGCACAAACAGCACCTTGGAAAGACACAGGGGCAAGACCATCAAAACATACAACCCCAACACCCTGGACTGGCAAGGATTGACCAGAGCCTGTGTGGACACAATGAACAGACGCAACAAGGCCGAGAACAACAAAATCACTGAGACGACAGGTCATGTGATGAGTGGCACCGGAATCGATGATCCAAGTGCCACTGAAATCACAACTAGAGGACATCACTATACAACAAGCAATGGAACACTCGGCCTCAGACGGACACTGGGCAACAAGTTAGGAGGAAGGAACAAGAGCACAAGGGTGATGCTGATGAATCCAATCTGTACAATCAAGTCCATCGTCATCACATGCAGACTGTGCCCCCCCACACAAGTCATCCTTAGCCACAAGAACCGACAAAAAACAATCTATGAACCACCCGGTTGTGATGCCACACTCGTACCTCCCTGAACGCGAAGTGCAAGAAGGTGTCGGAGCTCGGCGATGGTGCGGTCACGTGGGTCTGGGTCACCTGTGGTCACAGGTACTGAAGTGAGAGCTACTGCGGTCGTAGTCGCCGCACGCCCGGAGGATGTGCTACTTGACGTAGACCGTAGTCGTGCGCAGCCTGGAGCTCACGAGTAATCCACGTCCAATCAAGCGGCTGCTGGCACTCGGTGTAGCGATGGGTACCTCCATAGTTGTAGCAGTGAATTGAGTGTCCACTGCTACTGCCTAATAACGGCTACTACTGTGACTGCTCCTGGCCGGAGCCGCGCCTCCATCACCCCTTCTTCCCCTGTGTTGTTGTCGTGACACCCTGTGTCTAGGTTGGTGTAATCGGGGTGGAAGGGGAGGAGGAAGACGTGGCAGAGGATGGAGAAGGAGTCTGCAAGAGGGGCGTCGGTGGTGATGGGATGACTACTGCAGCAATGGAGGTCTCCTGATGAGCCACGGCTGCCTCATGGGCGGAAGTCACTTTGAGGAAGAGCTGGTGCACCCATGGAAGAAGCTGCAAGGAGGTTGAAAAAGGCTCAAGCAAGGTATTGATGTAACTCGTGAAGATGTCGGTGTGCTCAAGGCAAACTCGGAGCATGATTGTGCGGAGTGCCCACGGCTGTGTACCTCCGGAGGTCCTAAGGCCCATGTAGATACACATGGTGAGCTACCGGTCGTTGAATGTAGGCTCGGCAGGCCCCTGACGAAGGGAGTGAAAGGCACAAATATGCACCGCGTAGGTGTCGTGTGTCTCTGCAAAAAGCAGGGAGAATGCCAGGTCCCAACCCCCGCATGGATCAGTGCCGGTTCTTGTGCCAACCTCGCGAAGGAATGAGCAGAATTCGACGACGGTCTCACGCGGCATGGTGTAGAGAAGCCTGCGCATTGCCCTAGTCACTGTCAACACCTGTGCTCGGTCCGTAGTCAGATACGGACTGTGGTAGTAGGGCCACACGCCCTCTGAAGTGGCCCAAACCTGGAAGAGGATCTCCCAGTAGTCAAAACCTTCCTTGCTGACATATCGTGGGGATGGTGTCTCGAAGTCCTTGGGTTGCAGCTTTGTAGAGAGATAAACCACAGGATGGGAAGGACGAGAGATGGAAAAGACGCCGGGAAGAGGGAAGTGGCTGGGGTGGAGGTCAGGCGATGACCAAACCTCGGGAAAGCGAGATGTGTGTTGGGGCCACGAGCTCGTCTGAAGCTAGTGGAGACGCTCTTGAAGCACACGAATCTCGTGCGCGGGGGATTCGTCCTCCATGCCTGGCATATCTGGCTCTGCGTCCCAAGGATCAAGAGGTGGCGGGTCAACTCCAGCTCCCATCTCCGGTGCTCGAGTTGACTGCTGTGTAGAGGGTGCGATCCTGACTGCTCCCTCAGAGGTCTGTCGTGGGGTCGTGGAATGACCCCGAAGAAGCTTGGTGAGTGTACGGATGGCGTTAGTCTGCTCCCATTGTAGGCAAAGCATCTCGTCCTACTGGATCTGCAGGTCCTCAATAGCTTGTGAGCATGGGCTCATGACCCCTGAGGAGGAGGAAGAGGGATCTAATACCATTTTTCCCTTATCGCTGGACAGAGCCATGTCGCTGCTCATTATGGGCCGAGACGTCAATGTGGTAGCATTGTGGAAACATGAGTCTTTCTTGAGGACTTGAAACACTAGTAACGTTTGACTCTCCAACCAAAAAAATCATTTAGGCAAGTGCTGATGTCAGTAGGAAGTTGCTGACGTTAGCATGACCTGATGACGTCAGCAAGGGAAATGGTGATGTCAGCTCCCCTCCTCCCTTTTTTTGTCAACCCTCGCGGTTGCTATGAGAGTAGGCGGCCGCTCTGCAGCAGCCACACGGAAGCTACATGGAAGTTGTACAGCAACTTTCGCTTAACTACTACTACTACTGCATCGTCAGTTGTAGCAGCATCCGCGTGGCTAGATGCGGAGCGACCGCCCGGCGGCTACGTGCGCGGCACTGGCAGTTCTGTGCGCTGATGCTGTTGCTGCTATGCACTACGGTTGCTGCTGCTGTGCGCTACGGATATTGTACGCTGTTGCTGCTGCCGTGCACTGCTGTCATCGTTGCTGCTACGCTGCTGCTACCGCCGTTGCTACTGCCACTACTTCTACGCTGCTACTGTACTTCTGGCAACACTGCTACTACCGTTGCTGCTGTGTTGCTACCGCCGCGTGTTGTGCTGCTGCCATTGTGCGTTGCTGCCGCTGCTGCTGGTGTCGCTGGTGTTGTGCTACTACTTTGATGCTACTTTGTTGCACTACTATTGCTGCTGATGCTGTGGCCAATGTCGGCAGTTGCTGGCAATTGCAACCTACTACAGCTATCGCCTACTGCCACTAGCGGCTACTGATGATGCAATTTCATGTGGTGATGGTGAGCGACGTCGACGGCGGTCGGCTGTCGTCGATACGTCCTTGTGGATCTGCTGCAGCGGTGACTCTCACTACTACTACTCTGCTGCGTCTCTGCTGCGCAGCTTGGTGAGAATTGTCTCACCACTCTGATACCATGAGAAGATGCATGGAAGCTTCCTAGCAACACAGCCACCGACTAGGCATTAGTGCATGGTCTAACGGTGACGACAGTCACAAGTCGTGCACACAACGGCAAAGGTCTGGCTAGGAGACACAAAGCAGAGTGTCAGAATGCTTCAATAGCATATGCAGAGAGAAATGACAAATGACAGGTCCATGACATAAGTACCTTGCGCTGCGCACGGCGGGTGTCGCATACGGCAATGCAAGATCTGTTCGTAAACTGGCCCAAAACCACTGCTTTGGCCGTAACTAAGAGCAGACATGTTTGTACGCTACGCTGTATGAACCTAGATGTGCAAGATCACAAGCCGGATGCTACAACTTGTCACATGCATGCATCCATAATCAAACGGTGGACACATAATGCAAAAACATGCAAATCGGGCCCACGACCAGTCCATAGATAAACGTGCATGTTGCAGAAAAACTACAGAAGGTCCCGTGTAGCGTGCAAAGCTCCGGAACGGTCGTTGGTCAGCTCCAAGCTGGTAGTCCGCCATGAGATGACGCACCGGTACCACCAGGGTCCGCATCAGGGATCTGCACGAGTACGGACACGGCCGAGTGGTCACAGTAAACTGTATAGGTTGACAGGAACGTAACAAATCACAACACGATAAGCCTCATCCGCCCCTCCGCCAACTTGATAAGCCTCATTTGCCCTTACTCCCTGAACGATAAGCCCCATTTACCCGTCAGAAATGCTGAACTCTTAATGTGACTGCACATTGTTTACTTTTTGCTCAATAAGGGTGACCGGGTATTGCTATTTCTCATTTCACAAGTTTTGCACTTGATGTTGTACAAGCATGCATCAGGCATGTATGCCAGTCTGACGTTTCCGTTTGACAACGAGAATTACACTACTTCAGTCCTTAACAAGTTTTGATTCAGTGTAATTGTTTTGCTGATATACTGGGGGTATGTTTTCATTCCAAAAATGTTTCATGTACATCGGGTTGCCTTCATTGCCCAGATTGAATGTCAGCATGGCTGTCTAAAGAGCAACTGCATTATCTTCGTCACACCGAAACACCCCCTGCGCAAACCTCGGCCATGACCTGGCAGGGTTCATGCACTGGCATCCATATGTGTTGTTGAGCCGAAGAGTTCCCTGGCCAGCTCAGCTAGTAATCATCGGGCCAGTTACTGTGCGCCGATGAACGTGACGCCAGTTGTCCATGCTGCAGCTTCGCGGCACCCCATGAAGAGATGCTGTTGACATGTTGCTGTCACATCCTTGCAACTGCCGTTCACCATGGGCATGCTGGAGGGTACCAAAAAGCATGTGTCATATTCGTTGCCGTTGGATAACACAAACATGCACTAAATTAGCAGACTGTATGCTCGACGGAACATATCAGCAAACAGTGTCCTCATCCTTCGTGTCAACCTATCCTTGGATGGTCTGGCTAGAGGACGCAAAGTTTTGGCAGGTTGCTTCTGAGCTTCATCCAGTCTCAATCAGTCTCACACGATCATCGTTGACATTGTCACCGCTCCCCCCCAACCATGTTGCTTCTACAGCTAAATCCCTTGTGACTTTGGGATGATGGACGACCAAGTCGTGAAGCACACCGGTAAGCCTGATGTGGAGGGTAGATGGGATGAATAGATTTGGTTTTTGAGGTCTAAATGCCCTCTGTTTTGGATGGATTTCCAAGACCACGCGTGGCATGTTTCCATGCAACCAAGACCGACAAGAACGCTCCTTACTCTGCTTAAGATCCTGCACCGCGGTGGTACCCCAATAACCCTCCTCCGGATGACCCATCAGGCGCGTCTGACGATGTCATGTTTTGGTTGACACGGGATTGGGCAGATGATTGGTGGGCCCGGTAGCTGGACGAGGCTGATGCCCACCCACTTAATCAACTCCAGGATGAGCCAACCCGTGCTCCGAGGTCCCTCAATGTCTAAGAAGCCGGAGCGGTTAGGTTTAGCATTGGGCGTCGTCACATCCTGTCCGTCCCACATGGCCACCTCGATAATTCTCACTTTGTGTCCATGGTGTTCCATGTGTCTGCTTTGCTTGTGAAGAAGATGACCCTGTGGTTGCAAGAATTGTTTTGTGAATCTGCTGTTGTGAAATTTTGTTTTTTTCATGCTATGGTATTCTTTCATGGAGAGGAGACTCTGACGACGAACCATGTCACAGCCCAAAGAAGCTGAAGCAGATGCCAAAGGAGCCAAAGGAGGGCATGCTTTTCAACAACATGGACACCGCTCGCGTGTTTGTGGAGGATTATGTGGTTGACAGCCGCTTTGGTCTGAAGTGGGTAGGCAGTGAGCGTACGAGATTCCACGTTACGTGTGCCGAGGCAAAAACCAACGGGTGTACCTGGCTCCTCCGAGCCCGTGTTATGAGCAAGTTTGGACACGTGACCGTGTCCCACTATGCTGAGGGACACAAGTGTGTCCCGAGCATTGGCCGGAGCAATCCGGAGAGACAAAAGGGGTGGATGGCCCGCAAAATCAAGGAGGCCTTGCAGCGTGATCCGGCAGTATCTACCGTCACTTTACGGCATGTTCTCCACGAACGGACAGGCGTGAACGTGTCTAACAATACACTCTACTGCGCCAAGACATGCCCAAGAAAACTTGATGGGCAAGAAGACCAACACTTGGAGTCTCTTTCCATCCTACATCGATGAGGTGTGTAGCCACGTTTGATTTTAAACTGATGTACTTTGGTTTTGTTTCATTTATGTCTATTCACATCTGGATATCCACGTGCTGCATGCAGCTCAACTATGTGGACCTAGGTACACACGATGTGGCGCACAAAGACAAGAACGGTGCCTTCTTGTGGACTTTCGTCGCTCCGGGTGCAGCCAGGACCAGCTCTCAGCTTTTCTTGGCAAATTTCTACCATGGATGCAACGTTTCTCAAAAACAGGCGCAAGCAGGTTCTCTTGCTTTTCCATTTTTTTTGTGCCAACGACCATGTAGTGCCCATGGCGTGGGCACTGCATGGCGCTGACAGAGGATGAGAAGGGGTGGAAGTTGTTTTGCACGTAGCTTGCACTCGCACATCCCGCTACACCACAGTCCAGCACTTGCAACATCACTAATAGAGAGAAGGGGTTGGAGAAAGCGCTACCAAAGTACCTGTTGCTAAAAACACTTATTGCACTTGGCACTTACGCAAGAACGTGCGCACGTCCTGCCGGAAAATGGCCGCACACTAGGCTTGGAAATGTACGCATGCTCTCAATGTTGAGCAATGGAAGAAGGCAACCACACACCTATGACAAGTGAGTGCCTCTACGTATACATACCTCTTTGGGAGGTAGGGGGAGGATGGGAGTGTTTTGTAGGGGGTGCCTTTGGAGAAGTGGACACGCCTCCACTGCCCTTTGGGCAGGGGAGGCCATACCACTTTGTATGCAGCGCAGAGCTGGAATGCGCGGATCGCAACATAGCAAAAGCTCTATCCATACTATTGCTTTGTCAGCATCTACCCCTTTGTGTAGCGCATTATCTGTGCTCGGCGTGTCCAAGCAGAAGGTGTGAAGACCGCGTTGGCCCCTGCCCAGGCCGACCGACTCCTACACTACCTTCCAGTGGCACGTGAGTACACCGCGACGGAGGAGGGCCCCAACACAGCAATGGTGGAGGGCCCAACGAACAATCCGCGGCAGGTTGATTTGTTTAAGAAGGCCTGTAGCTGAGGCATGTGGAAGGAGTTTAGACTGCCTTGTCAGCATGCATGTGCTTTTTTGCTCACCAAGCGCATCAACGGAGAGAACCTGGCTGACCTTGGACTCACCCGCATGGCGTTCCGTCATCGGGCATACAACAACCCCATCCCGTCACCAATGGTGAACAACAGACAGCTAGTTGAACCCCATTGGCTGCGATTGGGACCTAGACGTTGGAAGGGCCGCCTACGCAGCACACCAAAAGACCGTGAGAGCTTGCAAAGGAAGAACTTCATTTGTCCATGGTGTGGGCAAAAGGGGAAGAACCAAGACACAGTGCAAAAGGGAAAAATTCTGCTTGTTCCAAGCCCTGCACAGGCGACATCAAGGGGGTATGATGGAGGTCTGAAGGCGGCTGCAACAGAGGCTGCACCCACCTTGGAGGCACGTGCACATGCCTCCATGACTGTGGATGCTCCACTAGCAGAGTATGCAAGTGGTGACGTGAAGTACAACCTCGAGGCTCTGCCTCGGGATGACCCAGATTATGAGGATGATGTTGTTGAAAGTGATGACTCTGCTGCATACTCTTTTCCTGTTGGTGATGATGGTGTGATGGTGAAGCAGGATGAGCATACCCATCCTCTGGATGAGGAGGAGAGGGAGTGGCAAGAGACGTACAAGGAAGAGCCAGAGGAGGAAGAGTGAGAAGAGTCTATGTTTGGTATGTGTACATGCATTCCATTAGAGAAGTTTACTGCAAAATACCTCATGTGCTTTCCATCACAAACCGTTGTTTTTTTTCATGTGCAAGATGAACTATGCTGGACATTGGAGTTTGAATAGACCATTCAGACAGGCGCCTTACAGCTCAAGAGGAGGGGGGGTTTGGGTTAGGCAGAAGGTTAGGGTTAGGCTGACCTACAGTAGTTCATTGCAAGTGTGGAGGGGGGGCAGTGGTGTGCATGTTTCAAGAAGCGGACATGGCGGCCACCATTCAGAAATCAATTTAGAGCTATTCCATGATGCAGAACACTGTCAGCCATAGGAGCAGCTGTGTCCTGTATGTAGTATTGTTCACTTTCTCTGAGGGTTGAGTCGTGAACTATTCGAGGAGATCACGTATCCACCTTCATAATGTGTAGTGTTTATTCATTCATGTTTGCATAATGGAGTTTTCCCAAGCCACTTTCTCTTTGCAAATCATGTCTTGTGACCTACCATGATGTTTGACAAGTGCTCCCACAGATAGCTTCATTATAGTAACTAACGTTGTACAAGAACATGGTACCCCTCTGTTGTCTCGTCCATCTTTTCACCCTGAACCCTATCATTGTCTACCATAACAATTAAAAGCAGATTGTTAAAAAATATGACGAATAACTTTCACTCTCCATAGTTAGGGGGTTAGCTGTTATAGCCTCCTTAACCACCGATAGCCAAACCCTAAAGATGACTACTACATGCATTCACAAGTTTGTGGTCAGCTTAACCTGTTACAGCCAACAGTCCTCATTACACAAGAATTTTCACTATGTGTGAAGGTATGCTATTGCTTATGTAAACCTGTTCACTATCTGTCTTATGTAACCGACATTGCTGTTGTAATAGATGGAGGAAAAGGCGGTTTTCCCTATAGGTATCCTGTTTTGACTGGTAAACTGGTCATTACTTTGTCCACATGTACCTTAAACAAGTGGACATTTAGTTGCCTTCATGCAGACTAATAATCACAACGAGGTTGATATATTCATCATTTCACGTGAATGTAATTAAGCCCAAAATGCTCTGCAAATAACTGTGTTGAAAACATAGACCATGGCCATACGATGACCATTGTCACAACCGCGCACATGGAATTGGCCACACCGACATCCATGGCGCCCAATTGGGTGGACAGTGTAACGGGCGGGCATGGGGTGCCCGCATGCCCAAGTGCCAACACATGGTGCATGGGTCGGCGGGTGTTTTTGGGTTGATGATGTTCCATGCACGCTTTATCTTTGCCCACTCGGCCACCACAGTTCCGTGATACATGGAAAAGGGAGGAAATGTCGCGGTTCCCCAAGGACCGTGCATCGGTTGTGGGCGACCGGCCCAGCACTACAACGGTGTCAGAGGAAGCGTATCATAAACTTTGGTCATGTCGAAAGAAAGTTTGCTCAATAAACTTGTGAGTACGCGAGGGGGGAGGAAGTCGAATGCTGTCGAATCCATTATGTATGCAGAGCATGCATTGGGGTTTGACAGCGCAAACAACACGACTATAACCCTAAACCCGGGCCGTGAATTAGAAAAGGATCAGTCGTCATGTGCATCCAATGGCACACCCAAGCAGAGAGACGCAGGTGTCGGGGGTACCATGCCGAGCCTCAGCGTAGACCGAAGCATTTATGTTTGGTAGCAACTGTCTAGGGTAAGGTTTTGTTCCAATGCTTGGATTGTGTCACAGCACAAACCATGGGTACATTAGGCTTATCTTCTGTCATTTTGAATGGTTCGACATCGAAAGCCGATTGCCGGGTATATGGGGCTTATTGTTCAGGGGTAGGGGCGAATGAGGCTTATCGTGCTGGCGGAGGTGCGGATGAGACTTATCGTTCCGACAGAGGGGCGGACGGGGCTTATCATTCTGGCGGAGGGGGGGATGGGGCTTATCGTTCCTACAGTGGGGCGGATGGGGCTTATTGTTTTGACCAAGGGGTATATGAGGGTCAAGGGTGAAAAAACAGGGGGTAATCGGCATTTTCACCATTATTGGCCAGTCAATTTAGCAATCGACGGTTGGCCTCCTTCACACCAAAGCAAGTTGAACTCCTCTACCACATCAGGGTTGCGGTCCTTTTTGAACTCGACATGGAGGGCTCGCAAATGGCCAAAGTGTGGGCAAAGTGACTCGGAGTTGCTAAGGGTTTGCTACAACCTCGGAGTTGTAGCAAGTCCTAGCAACTCACTAGTTGCCGTTGACCGCACCCGCGTTCGCGTGCATGGGAACTCGACGAGACGGAATTTCGTTGATGCCGATCACGCGAAAACCACAAGAAAAGTGACTTCGCTAATACCCTCACAGTCTGTCGCTTCGAGCACTTGCTACATGTCCCGGTGTGAAGGCCCACTCGTAGCAATCCATACAATCACTTCCATCTAGAACTTGAACACGTTCAAAGACGTGGCAGAGTTGCTACTGTCAAGGCGTGGTGAAGGAGGCCATTATCAAACATGGAACAACGGCGTTGGAGAAGTCGGCCCAATGACCCACGGGACAGCCGGTCCAGTTGCCAGCCCTCTGCTGGTCCAAGCAAATTCCTGGGATGTTTTGAATGCTCCAAATTCAAACATAAGCAGCAGAGGCTTATGCGTAACATCTCGACCGTTCCAACAATCTAATTCGGCTTCCGTCGATGCTAGTGCCATCCTTGAAAAAAAGTTCTACAACTATTCCAAGCGTAGTTGTATAACTATGTTATAGATAAACTTGAGTATAATCTTGCCACGAAGGCATAATTCAATTCATCGATGGTAGATTTTGCGGTCAAACGATTAATGAAGATTGCTAAGGAAAAAGCGCAATCGTGATTTTTCGGGTCCATCTCATCATCGCTCTTCACTTCGTAAACCCCCAGATTGCACGCGGTAGGATAGTAAAAAACTATTCTGGTTCGATGCCAAGGTCCATAACAGGTTTGTCTAAGATGCCACATGCGGTTGTTGAATTCAGCATCGATCGATGAATGGGCGATGAGAAATCAATGTTGCGTGGACATCAACTTGCAAGTTATTGTGAGCTCTTGGCGACCCAGCCGTGTTGCGTTGAAAGAATTCTACTCACTCGTTGACATTTTCATGTTTCGCTTTTGCACCTCCAAGGATGCATCCTTTCACTGAACTCGTTGAAGGATCAATTTGTGTCGGGTGCCGAGTTCGACCCTCCTTTTGATGCGGACTCTCTTTTATTGGGGATTAGTACCTGGATACTGCCGAACTACCTCCTCGTTCATCGGAGAGGCCTATTATGGAAGTACCCTCCCTTCAGATATCCATGTGATTAGGGGTGAACATACATCATGTCGGCCAAGAAAATGAAACATGGAGGAACCTGAAACAAATTCTTTGTTCTCTTTTGGCTGCTGAGAAGTGAAGATATGTGCGGCTTCAGTGGTGAACCACGACATTCCAGTTTTTTTGGGCTGTCAACTGGCGTATTTAAAGGGTTCTGCAACCTCCTTTTACCTTTCATTCGTCGCTCGAGGAGGCCTTCTGTAAGTTTTTCCACATGTGAACATTGTTCTCAACCCGCCGGCAGAAAGCTATCATTTGTCTGTTCCTCCATACCGACTTGTCTTTTTGTGCACGATCTTGCATGTTCATGCACGTCCATGTACAAGTTGCATGACGTCACGGAGACGCCTATAGTTCCACTTCTCGGTAGCCAAAACAAACGAATGAAACGAAACAAAAACTGGCAGATGGTGGCAACATTAGTTGGCAAACTTGGAGTGCACCACACACAAGAGGGGTGAATTAGAAGTGAGAAGCGACTCAGAGTGGCGAGTGCCAGTGTGACTAGATTTTGCCACTCGATGAATGTTGAGACAACAACGCCCACAAAACAAGGCCCTGTCTTGCAAGCCAAGTTGAGTCCTCGCATATGCATGAGTCGCAACCCGTAGGCTTTCCCGCAAAAAGCTTGTGGCTTGCAACAACAACACGTTCGATGTTGTGCTTGAAACCGCCATCACCGCACGCACGCCGCATGTGATGATCACATGCGGCAACAACATAATGGGACATTGCCCTCGTCGCTTTGAAGAGCCAGGCAAGTGATTGCACACATAGCCGCTAACGCCCACTGCATTTTCACTAGCAGTAGCACCTACAACCGCTGCCGACACTACAGGCGCTGTCGTCGCACCATCCTGGAAGCACCAGCTACCATTGCAACACTATTTTCTACTTTCACCCCCTGTACTGTTGGGACCGCCATGGCCTCTACTCCAAATGTAGGAGCTTTACATGGTGCCTCAGCAGGTGCTCCTGTAGTATTAGGAGTAGTGACTGTAGCATCAATAGCAGTAGTAGAAGTAGTAGTAGTAATAGTAGTAGTAGTAGTAGTAGTAGTAGTAGTAGTAGTAGTAGTAGTAGTAGTAGTAGTAGTAAGTAGTAGTAGTAGTAGTAGTAGTAGTAGTAGTAGTAGTAGTAGTAGTAGTAGTAGTAGTAGTAGTAGTAGTAGTAGTAGTAGTAGTAGTAGTAGTAGTAGCATCAGCAGCAGCAGTAGTAGCAATAGGAACAGCATCAATAGCAGTAGCAGTGGCTGGTTGTTTCTTGGGTTGGTTTATTGGTTGGCTGGTTGTTTGGTTGGTTGGTTGGTTGGTTGGTTGGTTGGTCTGCAGGCAGCATTAGTAGCAGGAGTATTGGCAGTGTTGGTTGGTTGATCGGTTGGTACATTTGTTGGTTGGTTGGTTGGTTGGTTGGTTGGTTGGTTGGTTGGTTGGTTAGATTGTTGGTTGGTTGGTTGGTTGGTTGGTTAGTTTGTTGGTTGGCTGGTTGGTTGCTGTTGAGCATCACTTTGTGCGTGATCTTGTGGAGCGACACATGATCTCTGTCATCTGGGTCGGCACGGACATGCAGCGGGCTGACTTCTTGACCAAGGCGCTTGCGCGTGGAAGGTTCATGGTGGCCATTCGTTCTATCGGGCTACGCCCCTTGCATGAGAGTGGCTGAGAGTGGGGTGTGTGAGCATGGACTGTTGTACATCTAGTTGTGCACATGTGTCAGTTGTGCACGCGTATGGACATGCGTACCATCGGGTCATCGAGGAGTGTTGTGATGTGAGCTGTTTCCGTCCGTTTGTACAGCTTACTGTGATTAGGCACTGAAGCCTGGTCAACGGTAGTGTGGCTAGGAAGCTTCTATGCATCTTCTTAGCCCCAGCACCTTTCAGCCATGAACACCGACCTTTGTGTTTTGTTGTAGAAAATCTGACACATTTGAGAAACATTGAGAAGTATCAAAAGAACTTTGTGCACTTGATTAACCTTTTGATATTGTTTGGTCGACGTTGAAATGGCACTACAATGTTGCAAAGATGTGCCTCGGTATTCTTAGAACCTCCCCGATTATTGCATGGTGTTTCTATGAGTAACCTTATGAGGTCAAGACACGGTGGGTCATAAATGTAAGGATAGAAATGACAACTTGCGGAGTTTAGGAAATACCCTACTACTCTTGGATTTCCACATTCATTGTTTCTTAAGTTGATTGAAAGTGATACATTTTTTCATTCAGTGAATTCCAAATATCATATAAATAAATCAACTTGAATTCTATGTGAATTCTATTTTCCTTTCACATAGAATACCCTACGACTAATGAATACCCTACAGCTAATGAATACCCTACAGCTCTTGGATTTCAACGAATGGAAAACTGCAAATTATAAAATCTATGGATTAGATGAGATTTTTCAGGTTTGAAATATTTTGGTAGTCCTTAATGGTCAAATCTGCATCAAATGGTACCTTCATTTCAATGTTCTATATGGAGGAAAACACCATTGAAGTATGAAATCCCATAGCCTTTCATTGAACTCGAATATATTTGAGTTCAATTACTTATATGGTATTTGTAATTCATTGAACGAAAAAATGTATCACATCCAATGAAGTTCAAAAACAATTTATATCAAAATCCAAGAGCAGTAGGGTATGTTGCACTTTGCGAAACATCGGCCTGGAAATAGGTTCAAGGACAACTTATCCACTGCGATGTCCTGATGAGTCGATACCATACACGACGACGATGTAGACGTCGGCGCATGGCGAGTGACTACCTTGAAGAGCCACCTTTTCAAAATGTGACTGTCCACAATAACTTTCACGTTGATGCGCCGGTCAATCGTGTAAGCGCTAAGCTTCGGCTTGAAGAAAAAGTCTCACCTCGTAGGCCGCCCTAACGACGAGCTTTGGATAGGCAAAATTCTTTTGCAATAAAAAAGTTATCCATTATCTTGAAACAATGTCCACTTTGGCATATGACCATCGAAAACACATGATGAACGAGAGCCTTCACTGTCAAAGTCGGTTCGAGCACCAAAAAAGAGTTTTGCACAAACAGTTGTGGACGTAAGAAAAGGTTGATGGCCATAGTTGCTTGTGCGTCAAAATGACGATCCAACCTTTCAGGTCGGCTTACAATTTCGAACAACGGCACTCAGTGTGAGCTTTCGATGGGTCAGCAACCAGATAAGCTCTCATTCTAATGATCTTTCAGGGACCCATCACCTTGCATGAGGATAGACCCGAGAACAGGATTATCTGCCACATTTGTCCTAGGTTCAAACCTGTGGGCATCTTGAGAAGAATTTGGCCAGACTCGGGGTTAGTCGGGATCTTGGGTTTACAGAGCTCTAATCTCGTGGATACGATAGCCATTACTTTTACGGTGAAAATGCCGACTACCCCCTGTTTTGTCACCCTTGACCCTCATAAACCCCTTCGTCGGAACAATAAGCCCCATCCGCCCCTCCGCCAGAACGATAAGACTCATCCGCCCTTCCGCTAGAACGATAAGCCTCATTTGCCCCTCCGCCAAGACAATAAGCCTCATCCGCACCTGTTTGGCGAAAAAAAGCCTAATCCGCCCCCTTGTTTTCACCATGCTCAAACAGTGACGCATGTCGCTGCTTAAGCATGGTGAAATCGGGCGTGCCGTCCATCGCGACTGTCGTGATGGAGGGCCGCGATAGCATTGGGGGGGGGGAAGGATGGGGGATTGCCGGCCGACATCCGTCGGTTGGCACTCTGTTAGCCCCAACCCCCCTCCCCCCCCCCTCCCCCCGCCTTTCGCAGCCCACCGGCCCATCCACCCGCCCGTCGATCGAGGCCCTCACGATTGAGGGTCGCGTTGGAACGGGCGGCCGGTGGGTTGTCGAGAAGCGGTGGGGAGTGGGGGGAGGGG
>SZWC01009235.1:94956-109509 GCA_023375785.1 Penium margaritaceum | reverse complement strand
TCCTGGACCCTCACCTAGCCTTCTAGAATCTTAAAGAGGAACTCTAGAGGTTGAGCTAGCTTCCTGGCATCTATTTTCCACCTCCCTTGAGGCAGGGCATAATTTCATCTTGTGGGACTTGAACCCGCGCCCCTGCCTCTAGAGGTGGACACCATTAACCACTAAGCCACTAAGGCTTGTCTTTTTGGTGTTCCTTTTGGAGTCACTCCTGCCATGGTGAGGAGCATCATTCCAACAGCTCCCACTCACAACCACTTGCAACTATTGGCAACCACTCGCAACCACTCGCAACAACTCGCAACCACTCACAAACAACGCACAACCATTTGAAACCACTCCAAACCACTCACAACCACTCGCAACAACTCACAACCCCTCGAAACCACAGGCAACCACTCGCAAGTACTCGCAACCATTCACAACGACAGGTAACCACTCGCAACCAATCGCAACCACTCGCAATCACTTCCAACCACTCGGAATCACTTGCAACCACTCGCAACCACTTGAAACCACTCCCAAACACTCGCAACCACTCGCAACCACTCGCAACCACACGTAACCACTCGCAACCACTCGCAACCACTCACAACCACATGCAACCACATGCAACCACATGCAACAACCTGCAACCACTCGCAACTACTCGCAACCACTCTCAACCATGTGTAACCACTTGCAACCACTTGCAACCACTTGCAACCACAAAGAACCAATTGCAACCACTTACAACCACTCGCAACCACTCACAACCATGGGCAACCACTTGCAACCACTCGTAACCAATCGCAACCCCTCGCAACCACTCGCAACCACTCACAACCACTCACAACAACTTCCACGTCCTCGCAACCACTTGGAGCCACTCATAACCACTCACAACCACTAGCAACCAATCGCAACCACTCGCAACCAATCGTAACCACTCGCAACCACTCACAACCACTTGCAACCACTCACAACCACTCGCAATCACTCGCAACCACTCGCAACCCCTCCCAACCACTCGCAACCACTTACAACCACTCGCAACAACTCGCAACCACTCGCATCCACTTGCAACCACTTTCAACCACTCGCAACCACTTGTAACCAGTGGCAACCACTTGCAATCTCTCACAACCACTCACCACCACTCGCGACCACTCTCAACCACTCACAACCACTCCCAACCACTCGCAGCAACGTGCAACCACTCATAACCACTCGCAACCACTCGTAACCACTTGCAACCACTCGCAACCACTCGCAACCACTTGCAACCACTCACAACCACAAGCAATGACTCACAACCACTTGCAACCACTTGCAACCACTCGCAGCCACTCGCAACCACTCGCAATAACTCACAACCATTGGCAACTACTCGCACCCACTTGCAATCACTCGCAACCACTCGCAACAACTCAAAACCACTCACAATCACTCGCAACCACTTGCAACCACTCGCAACCACTCATAACCATTTGCATCCACTGGCAACCACTCGCAACAACTCTCATCCACTCGCAGCCACTCCTAGCCACTCGCAACCACTCGCAACCACTTGCAACCATTCGCAACCACTCGCAACCACTGCAACCACTTGCAACCACTCGGAACCACTCGCAACCACATAAAACCTCTCGCAACCACTCGCAACCACTTGCAACCAATTGCAACAACGCGCAACCACTCATTACCACCCGTAACCACTTGTAACTACTCGCGACCACTCGCAACCACTCGCAACCACTCGCAACCACTCATAACCACTCGCAACAACTCGTAACCACTCGCAACCACTCGCAACCACTTGCAGCCACTTGCAACCACTCGCAACAACCCCCAACCACTCGCAACCACTAGCAACCACTCGCAACCACTCGCAACCACTCGCAACCACTCGCAAGCACATGCAATAACTTGTAACCACTCGCAACCACTTGCAACCACTCACAACAACTTGCAACCACTCCCAACCACTCACAACCACTCCAAGCCACTCGCAACGACTTGTAACAACTCGCAACCACTCGCAACCACTTGCAACCACTTGCAACCACTTGCAACCTCTCCCAACCACTTGCAACCACTCTCAACCATGCGTAACCACTTGCAACCACTCGCAACCACTCACAACCACTCAAAACCACTTGGAACCACTTACAACCACTCGCAACCACTAAAAACCACTCACAACCACTCGCAACCACTTGCAACCACTCGTAACCACTCGCAACCATTCACAACCACTTGCAACCAGTGGCAGCCCCTTGCATCCACTCGCAGCCAGTCGTAACCACTCAAAACCACCCGCAACCACTCGCAACCATTTGCAACCACTCGCAACCACTTGCGACCACTCGCACCCACTCGAAACCACTCGCAACCACACAAAACCTCTCGCAACCACTCGCAACCACTTGCAACCACTCGCAACCACTCACAACCACTCGCAACCACTAGCAACCACTCGCAACTACTCGCAACCACTCGCAACTACTCGCAACCACTCGCAACTACTCGCAACCACTCGCAACTACTCGCAACCACTCGCAACTACTCGCAACCACTCGCAACTACTCGCAACCACTCGCAACTACTCGCAACCACTCGCAACTACTCGCAACCACTCGCAACTACTCGCAACCACTCGCAACTACTCGCAACCACTCGCAACTACTCGCAACCACTCGCAACTACTCGCAACCACTCGCAACTACTCGCAACCACTCGCAACTACTCGCAACCACTCGCAACTACTCGCAACCACTCGCAACTACTCGCAACCACTCGCAACTACTCGCAACCACTCGCAACTACTCGCAACCACTCGCAACTACTCGCAACCACTCGCAACTACTCGCAACCACTCGCAACTACTCGCAACCACTCGCAACTACTCGCAACCACTCGCAACTACTCGCAACCACTCGCAACTACTCGCAACCACTCGCAACTACTCGCAACCACTCGCAACTACTCGCAACCACTCGCAACTACTCGCAACCACTCGCAACTACTCGCAACCACTCGCAACTACTCGCAACCACTCGCAACTACTCGCAACCACTCGCAACTACTCGCAACCACTCGCAACTACTCGCAACCACTCGCAACTACTCGCAACCACTCGCAACTACTCGCAACCACTCGCAACTACTCGCAACCACTCGCAACTACTCGCAACCACTCGCAACTACTCGCAACCACTCGCAACTACTCGCAACCACTCGCAACTACTCGCAACCACTCGCAACTACTCGCAACCACTCGCAACTACTCGCAACCACTCGCAACTACTCGCAACCACTCGCAACTACTCGCAACCACTCGCAACTACTCGCAACCACTCGCAACTACTCGCAACCACTCGCAACTACTCGCAACCACTCGCAACTACTCGCAACCACTCGCAACTACTCGCAACCACTCGCAACTACTCGCAACCACTCGCAACTACTCGCAACCACTCGCAACTACTCGCAACCACTCGCAACTACTCGCAACCACTCGCAACTACTCGCAACCACTCGCAACTACTCGCAACCACTCGCAACTACTCGCAACCACTCGCAACTACTCGCAACCACTCGCAACTACTCGCAACCACTCGCAACTACTCGCAACCACTCGCAACTACTCGCAACCACTCGCAACTACTCGCAACCACTCGCAACTACTCGCAACCACTCGCAACTACTCGCAACCACTCGCAACTACTCGCAACCACTCGCAACTACTCGCAACCACTCGCAACTACTCGCAACCACTCGCAACTACTCGCAACCACTCGCAACTACTCGCAACCACTCGCAACTACTCGCAACCACTCGCAACTACTCGCAACCACTCGCAACTACTCGCAACCACTCGCAACTACTCGCAACCACTCGCAACTACTCGCAACCACTCGCAACTACTCGCAACCACTCGCAACTACTCGCAACCACTCGCAACTACTCGCAACCACTCGCAACTACTCGCAACCACTCGCAACTACTCGCAACCACTCGCAACTACTCGCAACCACTCGCAACTACTCGCAACCACTCGCAACTACTCGCAACCACTCGCAACTACTCGCAACCACTCGCAACTACTCGCAACCACTCGCAACTACTCGCAACCACTCGCAACTACTCGCAACCACTCGCAACTACTCGCAACCACTCGCAACTACTCGCAACCACTCGCAACTACTCGCAACCACTCGCAACTACTCGCAACCACTCGCAACTACTCGCAACCACTCGCAACTACTCGCAACCACTCGCAACTACTCGCAACCACTCGCAACTACTCGCAACCACTCGCAACTACTCGCAACCACTCGCAACTACTCGCAACCACTCGCAACTACTCGCAACCACTCGCAACTACTCGCAACCACTCGCAACTACTCGCAACCACTCGCAACTACTCGCAACCACTCGCAACTACTCGCAACCACTCGCAACTACTCGCAACCACTCGCAACTACTCGCAACCACTCGCAACTACTCGCAACCACTCGCAACTACTCGCAACCACTCGCAACTACTCGCAACCACTCGCAACTACTCGCAACCACTCGCAACTACTCGCAACCACTCGCAACTACTCGCAACCACTCGCAACTACTCGCAACCACTCGCAACTACTCGCAACCACTCGCAACTACTCGCAACCACTCGCAACTACTCGCAACCACTCGCAACTACTCGCAACCACTCGCAACTACTCGCAACCACTCGCAACTACTCGCAACCACTCGCAACTACTCGCAACCACTCGCAACTACTCGCAACCACTCGCAACTACTCGCAACCACTCGCAACTACTCGCAACCACTCGCAACTACTCGCAACCACTCGCAACTACTCGCAACCACTCGCAACTACTCGCAACCACTCGCAACTACTCGCAACCACTCGCAACTACTCGCAACCACTCGCAACTACTCGCAACCACTCGCAACTACTCGCAACCACTCGCAACTACTCGCAACCACTCGCAACTACTCGCAACCACTCGCAACTACTCGCAACCACTCGCAACTACTCGCAACCACTCGCAACTACTCGCAACCACTCGCAACTACTCGCAACCACTCGCAACTACTCGCAACCACTCGCAACTACTCGCAACCACTCGCAACTACTCGCAACCACTCGCAACTACTCGCAACCACTCGCAACTACTCGCAACCACTCGCAACTACTCGCAACCACTCGCAACTACTCGCAACCACTCGCAACTACTCGCAACCACTCGCAACTACTCGCAACCACTCGCAACTACTCGCAACCACTCGCAACTACTCGCAACCACTCGCAACTACTCGCAACCACTCGCAACCACTCACAACCACTCAAAACCACTTGCAACCACTTACAACCACTCGCAACCACTTGCAACGACTCGTTACCACTCGCAACCACTCGTAACCACTCGCAACCACTCGCAACCACTTCCAATACCTTGCAACCACTTACAACCACTTGCAACCATTCGCAACCATACTTAACCACTCGCATCCACTCGCAACCACTCGCAACCACTCGCACCCACTCGCAACCACTTGCAACCACTCGTAACCACTCGCAACCATTCACAACCACTTGCAACCAGTGGCAGCCCCTTGCATCCACTCGCAGCCACTCGTAACCACTCACAACCACCCGCAACCACTCGCAACCATTTGCAACCACTCGCAACCACTTGCGACCACTCGCACCCACTCGCAACCACTCGCAACCACTTACAACCACTTGCAACCACTTGCAACAACTTGCAACCACTTGCAACCACTCGAACCCACTCACAACCACTCACAAGCACTCGCAAGCACTCGCAACCACTCACAACCACTCACAACCACTTGCAAACACTCACAACCACTCGCAACCACTCACAACCACTCACAACCACTTGCAATAATTCCCAACCACTCGCAACCAATCGTAACCACTCACAACCTCTCACTACCATTTGCCACCACTCACAATCACTCGCAACCACTGCCATCCACACGCAACCACTCGCAATCACTCGCAACTACTTACAACCACTTGCAGCCACTCGCAACCACTTGCAATCACTTACAACTACTCGCAACTACTTGAAACCACTCGCAACCACTTACAACCACTCACAACCACTCACCACCACTCACACACACTCGCAACCGCTCACAACTGCTCGCAACGACTCGCAACCACTCACAACAAGTCGCAACCACTTGCAACCACTCGCAACCACTCACAACCACTCGCAACCACTGGCAACCACTCGTAACCACTCGCAACTACTCACAACCACTCGCAACCACTTGCAACGACTCGCAACCACTCGCAACCACTTGCAACCACTCGCAACCACGTGCAACCACTCACAACCACTCACTCTTCTCGCAACCACTCGCAACCACTCGCAACCACTCGTAACCACTCGCGACCACTTGCAACCACTCCCAATCACTCGCAACCACTCGCAACCACTTACAACCACTCACAACCACTCACCACCACTCACACACACTCGCAACCGCTCACAACTGCTCGCAACGACTCGCAACCACTCACAACAAGTCGCAACCACTTGCAACCACTCGCAACCACGTGCAACCACTCACAACCACTCACTCTTCTCGCAACCACTCGCAACCACTCGCAACCATTCACAACCACTTGGAACCACTTGTAACCACTCGCAACCACTTACAACCACTTGCAACCACTCGCAACCATGCATAACCACTCACAACTTCTCGCAACCACTCGCAACCACTCTGAACCTTTTGCAAATACCTACAACGTATCGCAACCACTCGCAACCACTCGCAACCACTCGCAACCACTCGTAACCACTCGCAACCACTCGTAACCACTCACAACCACATGTAACAACTCAAACCCACTTGCAACCACTCAAAACCACTCGCAACCACTGGCAACCACTGGCAACCACTCACAACCACCCGCAACCACTCACAACAACTCGCAAGCACTCGCAACCACTCGCAACCACTCACAACCACTCATAACCACTTGCAAGCACTCTCAACCACTCACAACCACTCACAACCACTCGCAACAACTCACAACCACTTCCAACCACTCGCAACATCTCGCAACCAATCGTAACCACTCGCAACCACTCACAACCATTTGCAACCACTCACAACCGCTCGCAACCACTCGCAACCACTCGCAACCACTTGCAACCACTCGCAACCATTCGCAACAACTTACAACCACTCGCAACCACTCGCAACCACTCGTAACCACTCGCAACCACTCACAACCACTCGCAACCACTGGCAACCACTCGTAACCACTCGCAACTACTCACAACCACTGGCAACCACTTGCAACGACTCGCAACCACTCGCAACCACTTGCAACCACTCGCAACCACTCGCAACCGCTCGCAACCACTCGCAACCACTCCCAACCACTCGCAACCACTCGCAACCACTTGTAACCACTCGTAACCACTCACAACCTTTTGCAACCACTCGCAACCACTCCTAACCACTTGCAACCACTCGCAACCACTTGCAAACACTTGGAACTACTCGCAACCACTCACAACCACTCGCAACCACTGGCAACCACTCGTAACCACTCGCAACTACTCACAACCACTGGCAACCACTTGCAACGACTCGCAACCACTCGCAACCACTTGCAACCACTCGCAACCACTCGCAACCGCTCGCAACCACTCGCAACCACTCCCAACCACTCGCAACCACTCGCAACCACTTGTAACCACTCGTAACCACTCACAACCTTTTGCAACCACTCGCAACCACTCCTAACCACTTGCAACCACTCGCAACCACTTGCAAACACTTGGAACTACTCGCAACCACTCACAACCACTCGCAACCACTGGCAACCACTCGTAACCACTCGCAACTACTCACAACCACTGGCAACCACTTGCAACGACTCGCAACCACTCGCAACCACTTGCAACCACTCGCAACCACTCGCAACCGCTCGCAACCACTCGCAACCACTCCTAACCATTCACATCCACTCGTAACCACTCGCAACAACTCCGACCCACTCATAACCACTCACAACCACTCACAACAACTCGCAACCATTCGCAACCAGTCGTAACCACTCGCAACCATTTGTAACCACTCGCAACCACTCCCAACCACTTGCAACCACTCGCAATCACTCGCAACCACTCACAACCACTCGCAGCCACTCGCAACCACTCGCAACAACTTGCAACCACTCGCAACTACTCCCAACCACTCGCAACCACTCAAAACCACTTGCAACCACTCACAACCACTTGCATCCACTCGCAACAACTTGCAACCACTCGCAACGATTTGAATCCACTCACAACCACTGATACCCCCAATTTTGCCGCACACAATGCTACTCCCGCGCTTTCTAACTCCGCGTTTGCTCTGCTCCGCAATTTTGCCGTTCCGCGATTCTGCTGGTCACTCCTCCGCTACCTCTCCTGGACTTTCCGCGGATGCTTCGCACCTTCTGGGTCCCAGTCGTAGGCAGTGCTCCGCGGCTCCCTCCTTGCCAGCACGAGAGTCTGCCACCTCGTGGTCTCTGACTCCTTCGCCCGCGGAACCCCGTTCCGCAGTCGTGTGCAAGGCCGCGGAGTCGCCAAAAGCACTCCTTGCCCGACTTGTGCTCCCTGGTGACGATTGCACTCAGCGGTATCTTGGGCTGCTCTCAGGAGGGGTGGACTGAGCAGTTTGTTCCGCGCACACCTAGAGGATATGAATTCGTCCTCCGCGGAACAACTCCGCGGAGAGCACGGTTGGAAGTTCCTCAACTGGTGCGGATCTTAGAGGATGGAACGTGTGAACAAAGACCAGCACTCGCGCGGATTGATGAGACAGAAGGACTCTTGAGCTCATGAGCGGGAAATAGACTTGCATTAACTCAAGTCACAAGAGATCAGACAAAGGGGAGGCAAGTTCGNCCGTTCCGCGGTCGTGTGCAAGGCCGCGGAGTCGCCAACAGCACTCCTTGCCCGACTTGTGCTCCCTGGTGACGAGTGCACTCTGTGGTATCTTGGGCTGCTCTCAGGAGGGGTGGATTGAGCAGTATGTTCCGCGCGCACCTAGAGGATATGAATTCGTCCTCCGCGGAACAACTCCGCGGAGAGCACGGTTGGAAGTTCCTCAACTGGTGCGGATCTTAGAGGATGGAACGTGTGAACAAAGACCAGCACTCGCGCGGATTGATGAGACAGAAGGACTCTTGAGCTCATGAGCGGGAAATAGACTTGCATTAACTCAAGTCACAAGAGATCAGACAAAGGGGAGGCAAGTTCGGTCATCGGCCAGATCAGACTAGTCCCTCTGCTACACTACTTTATATCCACCAAAACTAGCTCTCTAAGACACCTCCCATCACTCCTTCCCTTATTTCGGACTCCGCGCGGCACGCTACACGCGCCGCGGGTCTCGTCCTTAACACACACACACACACACACTCTTCACTACTATATTTCCTTGTTCTGCCACTACATCTTCCTCTAGTCCGCGGTTTGGATGCTCGCGGTCTTGTGTTCTTCCTTGAATCTTCGTCTTCGCGCGGTGCGTCCTCCCGGTCCTCCTGCTTGATTATCGCTGCCCATCTCGAGCTCTCATTGGTCGAGCTTCCCTTTGACGTCTGGTCTTGCCGTCGTGCATCTCTGCACGTCCGCCGCTTCAGCTTCTCCACGGCTCGACCCCTGTTTCCTTCTCACCGCGGATTCTCATCCTACTTTTCCTCCCTTTCCTGTTCTTCCTCGGCCATTTTGTCTCCTAGCGGCAACTTTTCCCGCCTCTTCTCCCCGATTGCTTCTAGATTCCGCGCCACCCCACGCTCTACCGCAATTCTATCGCGGGAGCCAGCATGTCTTGCGCGTTTTCCGACACTCCGCGGTTCCCCTGTTATCCTCCTCCGCGGATCACTGGCCGCGGAAGCTTCGTTCCGTGGATCTGTGGATGGCGGTGATCTCTCCTCCGCGGATCCATCTTTTCCTCAGCGGAGATGCGGTGGATCCTCGCCTGACACTGATGCCCCCAACCCCCCCTTTTCCAAGACTCTGTCCCAGAGTCTCCTTATTGCAACAGGCGAGTGAACTTTCCTTGGGGAGCTGGCCGCTGCCGCTGTTGGCAAGGACGGCAGTAAGTTTCCACCTCTCCACCTTCACGCTGATACCGCGCGGAGCATTCCTGGTGCACATACAGCTGGCAGCCCTCACACCTGGCTCCGGCGGTGATATCTTCCGCGCCCAGTCTCTTTTTGCAGGTGGAGCAGTGGGGGACTCGTTCGTATGTCCTGCAGCTGGTACAGCGGTACACCGTCAGCCCCTCCTCGTTCCTGCCCACCTCTGTAGCGCACTGTGCGTGGGCCCATCCTCCGCAGTGCTCACAATGGCATGCTGTCCCTGTGACAACCCCCATACATCCGTCTCCGCAGCACTGCAGTCCAGAGTTCTCCGCACCCCAATTTGCTTTTCTGGGCTGTGCCAAGCATTGGTGGCATGTCCATACTCCTTCCTTGCCCCTCTTGCCACACCGCAGATGGCACATTTTCAAGCACATGCCACATCCCTTGCCGAACTCCGCCATCCCTTCGTGGCAGGCTGCGCAAGCAGGTTCTCGGGTCTCCGCGATGAAGCTGAGGTAGCAGTCTGCCTCAAGGAGCTCATTGCCCACACATTGGTGGCATTGGCCCTTCCAGGCGGAGCTGCCGGCCACCAGGCATTCGCGGTGCGCCAACCTTATGCAGACAACACATTTTTCTCCGTCCTACACGGTCTTTAGGCATGTAGGGCATGCCGCGGATTGGTGCCCTTCCATTCCCGGTTCCTCCTCTTCCTCTGATTCTTCCTCTTCCTCTCCCTCATTCACTCGCGGTGCCCTGCGAATGCCTCGTTGCCTCTCGAACTCCTCCCTGCACCTCCTGCACACCGCAGCCCCGTTTCGCCCTCCGCGCCCATCACAAGGTGGGGCCAAGCAACCGGTGCAGATCTTGCGCAGGCATCCGCCACAGTCCTGCACCTCCACTCCCCACCACTGGCCGCATTGAGCGCATTTCTTTTCTTCTAATTCCTTCCTCCTTTTCTCTTCCGCCGCGATCCGTCCCTCCGCCTGCCACTGCCTCATTGTGGCCCCGGAAACGGAGCGCGGACCCTTCTTTCGCTCTGGAGGCCCTTCTTCCTTCTCTCCCTCCTCCTCCTCCTCCTCTGGGTCCCATCTCCCGCGGGGCGGCGCTCCCCCAGCGCCAGGTCCTGCTCCCTCTTCCTCATCCCTTTTCTTTGCGGCCTCCTGTTCAGCATGTTGGAATGATGCTCCTCACCATGGCAGGAGTGACTCCAAAAAGGAACACTAAAAAGACAAGCCAAGGTGGCTTAGTGGACAGTCTACCAAGGAGCACTCTGGAAGCCATAGAATCTGCTAGGAAGCTCCAAATCTGGCATGCTTTGGTGTTCTGGAAAGCTTAGATCAGTGGCTATAAAATGCCACTGCTTGTGAGCCTTGATCAAGTGTTAATTCCCATCCAATTGAGGACAAAACTATTGCCTCACTCTCTAACCAGATTTTGCCATCCTTGGAACCAGTTGCCTCCATAGTTTCAGTCTCTCCAAAAACAGTTGGTGGTGTGAACCAGCCACTGCTAGCGACCCTCCAGGGTGCACACTCACCCTCAGGCCAACAAAGGGTTATGGGCCCACGCCTCTAAGGGGTTCAAAGCCAGCTTGATTTCACGCTTCCAACAGCAAGANGACATGGCAACCAGCGAGCAAGAGAGCAGCCGCGCTGTCCTTAAGTTTGATGGGACAGGATTCGCCTTGTGGAGGTGGCAGTTTGAGGTCTTCCTCGACGACAAGGGACTGCTTGAGCTTGTAAAAGGTGATGAGACTGCTCCGCCGGAGACTGCAACGGCTGAGGTGAAGGAGGCATACAAGAAGCGCAACAAAAAGGCGTTGGCGCTCCTTGTGTCCGCGTTATGCCCACCACAACTTGGGCACATCCAAGGATGCACCCTGGCCGCGGACGCATGGTCAAAACTCTGCTCCATCTACCAGTCAAGCAATCTTGCCAACCAGCTCTTCATCTTCAAACGGCTCGTCACCCTCCGAGCCAACTAAGGCGACAACATCATGGAGATCATGCAGCAGATTGAGTCCCTCGCAGCGGAGTGCGTGGCCACGGGTTGGGAGGTCGACTCTTAGTTGCAAGCTATGATCCTCCTTCTGGCCTTGCCAGACAGTTGGAGTCCCATGATCACAGTCCTTGGTGGCTGGCCTTCCGACGAGCTGAAGTACCCCAAGGTTGATGAGTACGTACGCAATGAGTGGATGCAACGTGGCGGTCCAGAGAGTGCAGCGGCATCAAGTTCAGCTTACACGGTTCATCCTCAAAGTGGAGGCCTAGGCGACAAGTGGAAGGGTGCCAAACAGGGCACTAAGAAGTGTGACAAGAAGGGGGAGTGCTTCAACTGCGGCAAGGAGGGCCACTACGCGCGCAACTGTCCTAAGAAGAAAACAGATCGGTCGCAGCGGGGCGGGAAGAAAGATGAGCACGCCCTTATGGTGTACAACTCCACCAACTTGAAGGATCCGAGAGTTGCCGTCATCGACTCCGGATCAGGCCGCCACACGCAATGCAACAGGGCGGCATTTGTCACCTACGACGCCTCGGAGAGACGCATGAAGGTGGCCAATGGAAAAACAGAGGTGGCCGCCGGTGAGGGTAACGTCCGCATTGAGTCAATTGTGGATGAAAAACCTGTCACGAGCAAAATCTACGATGTGCTGCATATGCCTAACTTTGGGGCAAACCTGCTCTCCGTCAGCCGCCTTACCGACAAGGGACTTGAGGTGCTCTTCACAAAGAAGGAGGCCGTCATCCGCAAAGAGGGCAAAGGTGAGGTGATTGCGTGTGCCAAGAGGGAGGACGACTTGTACCTGCTACGCGCAAAGATCCTCAGCAGCCGGGTGGGGTCCAACGCTGCAAACCTTGCAACGAAGGATGGAGGAGATTTGGACCTATGGCACCGCCGACTCTGCCACATTTCTCNCGGGGTGCCTTGGGTGGATGAAGAGCAAGGGGATTGAGTGGCAGAAAACAACTCCACACTCCCCACAACAGAATGGCGTCACAGAGAGAGCGAATCGCACAATCCTTAACATGGTGCGATCCATGTTGAGCGACGATGGCCTTACACAACGGTATTGGGCGGAGGCGGCAAGGACAGCAGCGTACATCATGAATCTCATGCCGACCAAGCCGCTGAAGGACAAGGAGAGCAATGCGTGGAAGATGCCACAAGAAGTGTGGAGCGGGAGGAAGCCGACGGTGGATCACCTCCGCACGTTTGGTTGTGTTGCACATGCAATGGTGCAGGCACGTGAGGGACGGAGCAAGCTAGACCCGCGTACCCGTCGGTGTATTTTCCTTGGATATGAGAGCGGAAGCAAGGCGTATCGGCTATTTGACCCAAGGAGGCAGCAGATTGTGCGGAGTCGCGACGTCACATTCGACGAGAAAAGCCGTTGGACAGACAAGGAGGCAGGTCTCTCCAAGAGGGGGGAGTGGATGCCACTCCTTGAGGGGGAGACGCTGGAGGACGTGAATGAGGGTGACGTCCTCACAGCAGCACCAGCCGGAGATGATCGCCCGAGGGATGGGCGAATGGCACAATTTCTTCCGGCCAGTTCGGATGAGGAATCCGAAGCACCGGAGATGGACGTGGAGGCGGGGAGTCGACTGATGTCTCCAAGGTCTCCAAGAGAGGGGGAGCAGGCGCTTGGAGAGGATGGCGCCAAAAGGGGACAGCAACAAGAACAACCACCTCAAGAGCCCCGCACAAGCAGCCGTGTGTGAAGAAGGACAAAAAGATATGATACCGACAAGGGCATTTGGACAGGGTTCGCACAAGAGGAGCCTCAAGGAGGCACTGCACAAGAAGGATGGGGCTGAGTGGGAGGAAGAAGTAAAATGTAAGCTCGCCTCCCATGAGGAGAAAGTCTTCTCAGTTATAGGTTGAGCATGGACGACTGCCATGGGTGATGCGCAAGGGGGAGATTGTTGGAATGATGCTCCTCACCATGGCAGGAGTGACTCCAAAAAGGAACACTAAAAAGACAAGCCAAGGTGGCTTAGTGGACAGTCTACCAAGGAGCACTCTAGAAGCCATAGAATCTGCTAGGAAGCTCCAAATCTGGCATGCTTTGGTGTTCTGGAAAGCTTAGATCAGTGGCTATAAAATGCCACTGCTTGTGAGCCTTGATCAAGTGTTAATTCCCATCCAATTGAGGACAAAACTATTGCCTCACTCTCTGACCAGATTTTGCCATCCTTGGAACCAGTTGCCTCCATAGTTTCAGTCTCTCCAAAAACAGTTGGTGGTGTGAACCAGCCACTGCTAGGGACCCTCCAGGGTGCACACTCACCCTCAGGCCAACACAGCAGCCTCCTTCAGGCATCGCAGGCAGGTTCGATTTCGTCCGATGCAGGTTTTGGATGCTCTGCCGGCGTACCGATGCGCTGGATTCCTGCATACTCGGCAGACCACCTTTAGGAGTGGTTCGGCA
>SZWC01009235.1:67147-81002 GCA_023375785.1 Penium margaritaceum | reverse complement strand
GCAACCACTTGCAACCACTTGCAACCACTCGCAGCCACTCGCAACCACTCGCAACTGCTCGTAACCACTCGCAACCACTCGCAACCACTCGCAACCACTTGCAACAACTCACAACCACTCAAAACCACTTGCAACAACTTGCAGCCACTTGCAACCACTCGCAACCACTCACAACCATTGGCAACAACTCACAACCACTTGCAATCACTCGCAATCACTCGCAGCCACTTGCAACCACTTGCAACCACTGGCAACCACTTGCAACCACTTTCAAGCACTTGCAACCACTCGCAACCACTCACAATCATTCGCAAGAACTTGCAACCACTCACAAGCACTCGCATACACTCGCAGCCACTCGTAACCACTTGCAACCACTTGCAACCACTCGTAACCATTCACAACCACTCGCAACCACTTGCAACCACTCGCAACCACTCGCAACCACTAGTAGCCACCCAAAACCACTCGCAACCACTCGCAACCACTTGAAACCACTTGGAACTATGCACAACCACTCGCAACCACTCGCAACCACTCGCGACCACTCGCAAGCACTCGCAATCACTCGCAACCACTGGTAACCACTCGCAACCACTCGTAACCACTCGCAACCACTCGCAACCAATTACAACCACTTGCAACCACTTGCAACCACTTGCAACCACTCGCAACCACTCGCAACCACTAGCAACCACTCGCTGTTGTAAATCTACGACTCCGACAAGAGTTCTTCCCTTTTAATAACGCCTCAGGTCCAAGACCGAACCACCTTAACCTAACGGCTCTTTGAGCGTCTGACCGTTGAGTCCCGTGTGTCAAGCCATCCCATGATAAAGTGACACATGGCACCCTTGTCCGGCTAGCAGAGAAAAGCTGTTGGTGCACTCTCTTGTCATGTCCTGCTGTATATTTCCGAGGATGTTCATTTCCTCGAGTTCAACGAGAACAGTTCTGCCATCCTGTTCCCTTTGATTCCGCGGCTTCTCCACCGTGCTCTCGCTCTGCCCGCCTCGCAATCCTTTTGCCTTCACCAACCACTCTCAGCTCACCGTCCTTCGCTTCGTCATCCTTTGCTCAGCACTTACTCTCCTTCAGCTGCCTTGCCATCACAATTCTCTCTCAGACTCCTACCTACCTTGCAACTCTGGCGTCTCGTCTCTCTTGAAGGTTTGTGCCTCACTTATTGGGACTGCTCACACCTCTCTGCTTGCGTCACTTCTTTGACCTGCCTGCGCGCAACAGTTGCTTCTACCTGCTTCTGCTCATGCTGTCATCACTCATTGCATTCTGTTGACGTGGTATCAGAGCATCAGGCGGCAGTACCTGGTGTCCCGTGACTGAGTCATTGCTCTGCCGCCATCAGCGCTCCACTTCTCGGATCTGCAGTCCTCCGCCGCTGCCACCGCCACATCGCGTTTCTCCGCTTGGATGATAGCTGACATGAGCAGTACTGCTTGGAGTGTTCCTCGCGCTGAAGAAACTTCGCGTCATCCTGAGGAAGCCCTGTGCCCATTCCGTGCCCGTGGCCAACAATTGGTGACTTGTTGTCCACAACACCCACAAGCAGCTCCCGAGCCGCCTCATGCGATCAACTTCCTGGAAGCTTCCTGCTGCTCAATGCCCACTGCCTCTCATCATCCCTGCCTCCGCAAGCACCTTCGTCTTTCTCATTTCCTTTCCTCAGCCTCATCTGCTTCCTTTGTCCCATCCTCTTCACCTTGTTTGTGCTCACCATCTCGAGCCACATCCTCGCACCGCCTTCTCGCATCGTCAGCAGCAGCAGCGTAACTCCCGTTGTCAGGATATCAAACACCGCCAGTCTTCCTGCTCCTGGTGCAAGCCAACTGGGGAACAAACCGTCACTCTCCTGCCATCAGCGGACCAGTGTCTTTGCTCGCCGCACGACTCCCTCTGCTGCTACCCGCTTCCTCTCGCTGCCAGGATACCGGACACCACCAGTCTTCCTGCTCATGCTTCGAGCCAACTGGGGAACAAGCCGTCACTCTCATGACAAACAGAACAAGTGGTTGCCTTGCCCGCACCGCCTCCTACCTTGTCATCCTCCGCCTGCCGCGACCTCAAACTTCCACCTCCGCCACTCCCTCATCATCATCATCATCATCCTTCCTCCTTTCTGACCTTCATGCCGCAGCTGCATCTTTAGTCTGCATCCTCCAGCCGTTCTCCTCATCTCAACCTCATCTGCCCTCTCCGACTCGTCCTTCGTCATCAGCATTGTCCTGTCATCACCCGAGCCGCCACCTCACCAGTCTTCTTCATGAGCATCTGCAGCGCACGTGGTTCCGCCCGTGCGCCCCCTCAGCCATCAGCCGCCTCCGCCTTTATCCACTCCTTCGCTTCAGCATCATCCTCCGCTTGGCACAAGGACCCGTCCAGTCGCATCGTCCGCTCCGCAACGACCCGCGCCCACGCCGAAAACTTCCGCAGTGCACGTGGTTTGCCCCTGTGCCCACTCCTATGTCATCAGCTTCCGCTTGCTCATCATCAGCATCTGTGGCCAGCACAAGGTCCTCCACGAGCTAGCTGCCCGTTTCGCAGCAGCCTGCACCCACGCCGGAAGCAGATTTCCCGCGGCGCGTTGGCTCTCGCCTTCCCCTTGCTGCATTCTATCCCTGTATTATAGCAGTGCACGTGGTTTTGCCCCTGCGCCCACTTCTCCGCTGCATCTCTCCGCCATTATCCGTTTTCACCATTTGTTCGGTGCACGGACCCGCCCGGTCCCATCGCCTGGATCGCGATGACCTGCGCCCACGCCGAGCTTTCCGTAGCGCACGTGGTTCCACCCCTGCGCCCAGAGTATCACTCTTGCATAAGCTGCCAGTGTCCTCAGTATCAACCTGCTCCGCTCGTTCTGAATCTCCAGCCAATCACATCCATGGCCAACTCCCCGCACACCTGCCCAACTCTAGACGAAGATGGAAGCAACGTCTACAGCTGGTCACATACCATACTGACCACACATAGTGACATTCTTTGGTCATGGTCCGTGACACATGCCTACTTTGAATGGTCATTGTGCATGGTAGCCTCATCATGCCACTACTTATTGAAGGTCCCTGTGCTTGCTAGTTTATACCTGGTGTTCCCAAACCATTATTTCCCCCTCTTACCATTTGTGACTAAAAATATGAGTTATCAACGTTGACCAAAGGGGGTTTCTTTCGTCAAAGGCCTATCATCTCAAGCAAGATCTCCAATCACAACTCACATATGTGAACAGCAACCAGGTGCAACCCTGTCATTGCCATGTCTGGTCTACTCCACACAGTGAGGACTGTCACTATCGTTGCATAAGACTTGTGTCACATTACCTTGAAACAGTGACCTATGCTTCATTGGTCAATCATTGTGCAGGGAGCCACACCGTGCTACTACTTATTGAAGGTCGTTGTACTTGCTAGTTGAAAACAAACATTCCAAAACCCTTGTTCCCCCCTCTGACCATTCGTGAGTCGTGTTATGGGTTGTGAACGTTGACCACCCATACTGAAATTCTTTGGTCATGGGCAGTGACATATGCCTAGTTTGGTTGTTCGGTGTGCATAGTAGCCACACCGTGCCACTACATATTGAAGTTCTTTGTCCTTTCTAGTCGATACATAGGGTTTCCAAACCATTGTCTCACCCTCTGGCCATTTGTGACTCGTGTTATGAGTTGTCAATGTTGACCACACATAGTGGACTTCTTTGATCATAGATTGTGACATATGCATCCTTTGGTTGGTCACTGTGCACGCTAGCCACACCCTGCCACTTCTTCTTGAAGGTCGTTGTACTTGCTAGTTGATAACTGGTGTTCCCAACCCATTGTTTCCCCCTCTGACCATTTGTGACCCGTGTTATGATCTTTCAACGTTGACCACACACTATGAAATTCTTTTGGTTATGGTTAGTGGCATATGCCTACTTTGGTTTGTCACTGTACATGGTTGCCACCCCGTGTCACTACGTACTGAAGAACTTTGTGCTTTCTAGTTGATAGCGAGTGTTCCCAAACCATTGTTACCCCTTCTGAATATCCGTGACTCTTGTTTTGAGTTGTCAACGTTGACCACATGAAGTGAGATTCTTTGGTCATGGTCAGTGACATATGCATACTTTCGTTGGTCACTGTGCATGGTAGCCACACTGTGCCACTACATATTGAAGGTCTTTGTACTTGCTAATCAATAACTAGTACTCAAAAACCATTGTTTCCTCCTCTGACCATTTGTGACTCGTGTTATGAGTTGTCAAAGTTGACCACACATAGTGACATTCTTTGGTCATGGTCAGTGACACATGCCTACTTTGGTTGGTCATTGTACATGGTAACCACACCATGCCACTGCTTATTGAAGGTCCCTGTGCCTGCTAGTTGGTGCCTGGTGTTCCCAAACCATTGTTTCCCCCTCTGACCATTTGTGACTCGTATTATGAGTTGTCAACGTTCACCACACACAACGGAGTTCTTTGGTCAAATGCAGTACATATGCCTACTTTGGTCGGTCATTGTGCATGGTAGCCACACCGTGCTACTACTTATTGAAGGTCGTTGTACTTGCTAGTTGACAAGTAATATTCCCAAACCATTGATCCCTCCTCTGACCATTTGTGACTCGTGTTACGGGCTGTGAACGTTGACCACCCATACTGAAATTCTTTGGTCATGGTCAGTGACATAAGCCTAGTTTGGTTCTGTGGTGTGCATAGTAGCCACACCGTGCCTTTACGTATTGAAGTCCTTCGTCCTTTCTAGTAAAAACACAGGGTTTGCAAACCATTGTCTCTCCCTCTGACCATTTGTGACTCGTGTTATGAATTGTCAATGTTGACCACACATAGTGGACTTCTTTTGTCATAGTCAGCGACGTATGCATCCTTTGGTTGGTCACTGTGCATGGTAGCCACACCGTGCGACTACTTGTTGAAGGTCTTGTACTTGCTAGTTGATAACCAGTGTTCCCAACCCATTGTTTCTCCCTCTCAGCATTTGTGGCTCGTGTTATGAGTTTTCAACGTTGACCACACACTGTAAAATTCTTTTGGTCATGCTTAGTGGCATATGCCTACTTTGGTTTGTCACTCTACATGGTTGCCACACCGTGTCACTACGTACTCAAGGTCTGTGTGCTTTGTAGTTGATAGCCAGTGTTCCCAAAGCATTGTTGCCTCCTCTGACTATGTGTGACTCTTGTTGTGAGTTGTCAACATTGACCACATGAAGAGAAATTCTTCGGTCAAGGTCTGTGACATATGCATACTTTGGTTGGTCACAGTGCATGGTAGCCTCACTATGCCATTACATATTGAAGGTCTTTGTACTTGCTAATCGATAAGTAGTATTCACAAAGCATTGTTTCCCCCTCTGACCATTCGTGACTCGTGTTATGAGTTGTCAAAGTTGACTACACATACTAACATTCTTTGGTGATGGTCAGTGACACATGCCTACTTTGGTTGGTCATTGTACATGGTAGCCACACCGTGCCACTACGTATTGAAGGTCCTTGTGCTTGCTAGTTGATACCTGGTGTTCCCAAACCATTGTTTCCCCATCTGACCATTTGTGACTCGTATTATGAGATGTCAACATTCACCACACACAGCGGATTTTGTTTGTCAAAGGCAGTACATATGCCTACTTTGGTCGATCATTGTGCCTGGTAGCCACACCGTGCTACTACTTATTTAAGGTCGTTGTACTTGCTAGTTAAAAACTAATATTCCGAAACCATTGTTCCCTCCTCTGACCATTTGTGACTTGTGTTATGGGTTTTGAACGTAGACCATCCATACTGAAATTCTTTGGTCATGGTCAGTGACATTTGCCAAGTTTGGTTGTTCAGTTTGCATAGTAGCCACACTTTGCCACTACGTATTGAATATCTTTCTTCTTTCTTGTTTACACATAGGGTTCCCAAACAATTGTCTCTCCCTCTGACCATTTGTGACTCGTGTTATGAGTTGTCAATGTTGACCACACATAGTGGACTTCTTTGGTCATTGTCAGTGACATATGCATCCTTTGGTTGGTCACTGTGCACGCTAGCCACACTGTGCCACTACTTGTTGAAGGTATTTGTACTTGCTACTTGATAACTAGTGTTTCCAACCCATTGTTTCCCCCTCTGACAATTTGTGACTCGTGTTATGAGTTTTCGACGTTGACCACACACTGTGAAATTCATTTGGTCATGGTTAGTGGCATATGCCTACTTTGGCTTGTCACTATACATGGTTGCCACGCCGTGTAACTACATACTGAACGTCTTTGTGCTTTCTAGTTTATAGCCAGTGTTCCCATACCATTATTACCTCCTCTGACTATGTGTGACTCTTGTTGTGACTTGTCAACATTGACCACACGAAGTGAAATTTTTCGGTCATGGACAGTGACATATGCATACTTTGGTTTGTCACTGTGCATGGTAGCCACACTGTTCCACTACATTTTGAAGGTCTTTGCACTTGCTAATCGATAGCGAGTATTCACAAACCATTGTTTCCCCCTCTGACCATTTGTGACTCGTGTTATGAGTTGTCAAAGTTGACCACACATAGTGACATTCTTTGGTGATGATCAGTGACACATGCCTACTTTGGTTGGTCATTGTACATGGTACCCACACTGTGCCACTACTTATTGAAGGTCCCTGTGCTTGCTAGATGATACCTGGTTTTCCCAAACTATTGTTTCCCCCTCAGAGCATTCGTGACTCATATTATGAGTTGTCAACATTGACCACACACAGCGGATTTCCTTGGTCAAAGGCAGTACATATTCCTACTTTGGTTGGTCATTGTGCCTGGTAGCCACACCGTGCTACTTCTTATTGAAGTTTGTTGTACTTGCTAGTTTAAAAATTATTTTCTGAAACCATTGTTTCCGTCTGTGACCATTTGTGACTTGTGTTATGGGTTGTGAACGTTGACCACCCATACTGAAATTCTTTGGTCATGGCCAGTGACATATGCCTAGTTTGGTCGTTCGGTGTGCATAGTAGCCACATTGTGCCACTACGTATTAAAGTTCTTTGTCCTTTCTAGTCAATACATAGGGTTCCCAAACCATTATCTATCCCTCTGAACATTTGCAACTCGTGTTATAAATTGTCAATGTTGACCATTCAAAGTGGTTTTATTTGGTCATAGTTAGTGACGTATGCATCCTTTGGTTGGTCACTGTGCACGCTAGCAACACTGTGCCACTACTTGTTGAAGGTCTTTGTACTTGCCAGTTGATAACTAGTGTTCCCAACCCATTGTTTCCCCATCTGACCATTTGTGACTCGTGCTATGAGTTTTCAACGTTGACCACACACTGTGAAATTCTTTTGGTCATAACTACTGGCATGTGCCTACTTTGGTTTGTCACTGTACATGGTTTCCACGCTGTGTCACTACGTACTGAAGGTTTTTGTGCTTTCTAGTTTATAGCTAGAGTCCCCAAACCAATGTTACACCCTCTGACTATCTGGGACTCTTGTTGTGAGTTATAAACGTTGACCACATGAAGTGAAATTCTTTGGTGATGGTCAGTGACATATGCATACTTTGGTTGGTCACTGTTTATGGTAGCCACACTCTGCCACTACATATTGAAGGTCTTTGTACTTGCTAAGGGATAACTAGTATTCACAAACCATTGTTTCCCCCTCTGACCATTTGTGACTCGTCTTGTCAAAGCTGACCACACAGTGACATTCTTTGACCATGGTCAGTGACACATGCCTACTTTGGTTGGTCATTATACATGGTAGCCACACCGTGCCACTACTTATTTAAGGTCCCTGTGCTCGCTAGTTGATACCTAGGTTTCCCAAACCATTGTCGCCCCCTCTGACCATTTGTGACTCGTTTTATGAGTTGTCAACAATGACCACACACAGCGGATTTCTTTGGTCAAAGGCACCACATATGCCTACTTTGGTAGGTCATTGTGCATGGTAGCCACACCGTGCTACTACTTATTGAAGGTCGTTGTACTTGCTAGTTGAAAACTAAAATTCCAAAACCATTGTTTTCCCCTCTGACCATTTGTGACTCGTGTTATGGGTTGTGAATGTTGACCACCCATACTGAAATTCTTTGGTCATGGTCAGTGACATGCATAGTTTGGTTGTTCGGTGTGCATAGTAGCCACACCGTGCCAATATAAACAGACGGTCTTTGTACTTGCTTGTACATACCTAGTGTTTCAGAACCATTGTTTCCCCCTCTGACCATTTGTAACTTGTGTTATGGGTTGTGAACGCTGACCACCCATACTGGAATTCTTTGGTCATGGTAAGTGACATATGCCTAGTTTGGTTGGTCACTGTGCACGCTAGCCATGTCGTTCCACTACTTGTCGAAGGTCTATGTACTTGCTAGTTGATAACTAGTGCTCCCAACCCATTGTTTCCCCCTCTGACCATTTGTGACTCGTGTTATGAGTTTTCAATGTTGACCACACACTGTGAAGTTCTTTTGGTCATGGTAAGTGGCATATGCTTACTTTAGTTTGTCACTGTACATGGTTGCCACGCTTTGACACTACGTATTAAAGGTCTTTGTGCTTTCTAGTTAATAGCTAGTGTTCCCAAACCATTCTTACCCACTCTGAATATCTGTGACTCTTGTTGTGAGTTGTCAACGTTGACCACATGAACTGAAATTCATTGGCATGGTTGGTGACATATGCATACTTTGGCTGGTCATTGTGCATGGTAGCCATAATGTGCCACTACATATTAAAGGTCTTTGTACGTGCTAATTGATAACTAGTATTCAAAACCATTGTTTCCCCCGCTTACCATTTGTGACTGGTGTTATGAGTTGTCAAAGTTGACCACACTTATTGACATATTGTGGTCATGGTCAGTGACACATGCCCACTTTGGTTGGTCATTGTACATGGTAGCCACACTGTGCTATTGGCTCTTGTGGGTGTGGAGGCACCCTGAAGGATGCCTAGCTCTTGCTGATGCACTCTACCAGTGTTTGGGGCAGCCAATTGACACATTTGATGAAGAGTGTGGAGCACAAGGTTCATGGATGGGAGTGGACAGAACACGTTGCATTCAGGAGAACTGAATTTAAACACGTTTTTGTTCCTTAGCATAGTAAGATTACATTATATCCTAATAGCCTGTGATCTAATCTTTCCAACGCATCCAAGCTGGCCCAAATCGGAGCAGTAGAGCCCCTGCTACGGCCGTCGAAGTAACCCTGGGTGGAGCCGCCCACCTTGCCTTGCACGCTAGGCAACGGGAGGCGCTTTGACGATGACTCTTCGGAGCGCTCTCCTTCGCCCAGAAGTCAAGGAGAGGTTCACCCTGGCCAAGGAGAACTGTCTGGTTGCTTCCTTTATGGCCCTGGTGCATTTGGAGCCTGCTGGAGTTGAACTCTGATCACTGGCGGTGGATTATCCCGCCACCCATGGCGGGTACCTGATTCCACCCTCCCAAACACCCGATTTTTGGGCTATGCTAACTTTCTGAATACTCACTCAAATCGAGCAACTCAAAGCTCGATCCTGTATAGAAAATCTCGAGGAATGCAAATCTAAAGTCAGATCAGGTGTTCGACCACTTCTTAGTGGTCGAACCAGGAAGTACACTCAACGGCATTCATGGCAAGGGGCACACCATGTCAACAATCTCCCCCTTGCATCGCAGCCTTGATGCCCTGTCCTTGGAACCTGTAGAATTTTAAACTTCACAGTGCAGACCGAGCTCCATGCAACTCGTTTCGTGCCTATCCTTTGGCTGTGCCTTGGTCATGGCATCGGCGAGCATGCGCTTAGTGCCACAATGCACGATAGCCGCATCTCCCTTTGCCACCAAGTCTCGCGCATAGTGATGACAGATCTCGATGTGCTTGGTCCTCCTGTGTAAAACTGGGTTCTGGGTGAGGCTGCTGGCACTCATGTTGTCAACGTTGAGTACCATCAACTTCCTTTGCGGCACGCCGATCTCCTTTAGCAGCCACCTCAGCCACACCGCCTCCTTTGCGGCTTTCGCAAGCGCGATGTACTCTGCTTTGGTGTTGGATAGCGCCACGCAGTCTTGCTTCCTGCTTGCCCACGAAACTGCTGCACCACCAAGCACAAACACGTACCTCGATGTTGATTTTCTGTCATCCACATCACCAGCCCAATCGGCATTGGAGTAGTCGACCAACTCGAGGGAGTCGTCACGTGCTCCCCCTCCAAATACGAGCCACGACTGTTTTGTCTCCTTGATATAGCGGAGGATCCGTTTCACGACTTGCCAATGCAACGGCCCGGGGTCAGCAACATAGCGGCTCACTTGGCCTTGCGCGAAGGCCAGGTTGGGCCGTGTCGCCACCATGGCGTACATGATGCTCCCCACTGCGGACTGGTATGGCACACCTGCCATCTCCTCCTTCTCCTCGTCCGTGCTCGGGCCCATGCTCGAGCTCAGCTCACACGTGGTGGTCATGGGTGTGCCGATGGGGTTGCACTCCTCCATGTTGTAGCGGCGGAGCACCTCTTGCACGTACTTTGCCTGCCCCATCTCGAGCGTGCGTGCCTTGCGGTCCCTCTTGATGGCGACGCCGAGGTAGTACTTGAGCTCGCCCATGTCAGTCATTTTGAACCGACCGCCCAGCTGGCGCTTCAGGTTCACCAACTCCTCCATGTCCGACGACACAAGGATGAGATCATCCACGTAGAGTACCACGATCTGGTGCAACCGCGGCTGCTTCCGCACGTACACGCTGTGATCCGCCTCGCAGCGCTTAAAGCCAAGCTCGGCCATGAAGCCATCCATTTTCAGGTACCACATGAGTGGCGCTTGCTTCAGCCCGTAGAGCGCCTTACGAAGCCACCTTCCCCGGCGGCGCGTCCACCCCCTCCGGCACCTCCATGTAGACCTCCTTGTCCAGGTCGCCGTTGAGGAACGCAGTTTTCACGTCCATTTGGTGGACTTCGTAGTTGCGCACCGCCGCCACCAAGAGGATGGAGCGAATGGAGGCGAACTTTGCCACCGGCGTGAGGGTTTCATCGTAGTGTTTACCCTTTTGCTGGGCGTACCCCTTTGCGACCAGCCACGCCTTGTACCAATCCACCTTCCCCTCCTTGGTGAGCTTCTTCTTGAAGATCCACTTGGAGCCGATGATTTTCGTGCCCTCCGGCCTGTCAATCAGCTGCCAAGTGCCATTCTCTTCATGGGAGGCGAGCTCAGATTTTATAGCTCCCTCCCACTCAGCCCCATCCTTGCACTGCAATGCCTCCTTGACGGTCTCAGGCTCNGCCTTGTACCGCTCCACCTTCCCCTCCTTGGTGAGCTTCTTCTTGAAGATCCACTTGGAGCCGATGATTTTCGTGCCCTCCGGCCTGTCAATCAGCTGCCAAGTGCCATTCTCTTCATGGGAGGCGAGCTCAGATTTTATAGCTCCCTCCCACTCAGCCCCATCCTTGCACTGCAATGCCTCCTTGACGGTCTCAGGCTCCTCTTGCGCAAAGAACACTTGAGTGAGCCCAGTCCAGATGCCCTCTGCCGCATCGTACCTCTTTGCCGTCCTCCTTGCGCGTCCGCTTCTCCGGGGCTGCTGTTGTTGAGGCTGCTGCTGCTACTGCAGTTGCAGCTGCTGCTGTTGCCACCTTGCGGTGCCACTCATACCGCTGGCCTGCTTCCCCTCTCTCGGGGACCGTGGAGATGCGGGCTCACTCCCCACCTTTTTGTTCAGCTCCACTGTTGCCGGCGCTTTGGACTCATTGTCCGACTCAGCTCAATGCAAATTAGCCGCTCCCACATCGCCTGGATGGTTCTCGCCGGCTGGAGCCGATGGGACGTCACCCTCTTTTGCATCCTCCGGCGTCTCTCCCTCGAGGAGTGGCAACCACTCCCCACACTTGGAGAGACCCGCGTCCTTGTCCTTCCAACGGCTGGCCTGGTTGAAGGTGACGTCGTGATTCTTCACGATCTGCTGCTTCCGCGGGTTGAAGAGCCGGTATGCCTTGCTCCCGCTCTCGTACCCGACGAAGATGCACAGGCGAGTCCACGGATCTAGCTTACCCCACCCCTCCCGTGCCTGCACAACAGTGTGTGCAACACAACCAAACGTGCGGAGGTGTGCCACAATTGGCTTCCTCCCGCTCCACAATTCTTGTGGCATCTTCCACAGCTTTGACTCCGTGTATTTTAGCGGCTTTGTTTGCGTCAGGTTCCTGATGTACGCCGCTGTCCGTGTCGCCTCGCCCCAATACCGCTCACGAGGCCGGCATCGGTCAACATTGACCGGAGCATGTTGAGGATGGTGCGGTTCGCCCTCTCGACAATGCCGTTTTGTTGCGGAGAGTGTGGCATAGTTTTCTGCCACGCGATCCCCTTGCTCTTCATCCATGCCAAGCAACCCTAGTACTCGCCACCGTTGTCACTCCGAAACGCCTTCACCTTCAACCCCGTTTGCTGCTCCACAGCCGGCACAAATTCTTGCATGCATGACAAGACATCGCTCTTCTTCTTGAAGATGTAGAGGTAGATCTTGCAGTTGTTGTCATCGATGAAGGTGACAAAGTAGCGCGCCCCACCAATGGAGGGCTCGAACGGTCCACACACATCGGTGTACACTACATGCAACTTTGCCGATGCACGCATCCCCTTGCCTACAAACGGCTGCCGTGTCGCTTTTTCGACCATGCATGGCTTGCACACGGCGTCCTCGGCTGCATCAAGGCTCTTGACCTCAAGACCCCGTACCACTTCCTTCTTTGCCATGTCCCTCACTGTTGAGGGAGCGATGTGGTACAACCGGTGATGCCACAGGTCCAGGTCTCCTTCATCCTTCGTCACGCGGTTGGCAGCGTCGGTCCTCACCGCATCGGCAAGAACCTTGGTACGGAGAAGGTACAGGTCCTCCTCCCTCTTGCCATGTGCAATCACCTCGCCGCCCACCTCCTTCCGGATGATAACCTCCTTCTTGTTGAAGACTACCTCGAGCCCCTTGTCGGTAAGGCGGCTCACTGACAGTAGGTTTTCCCCAAAGTTGGGCATGAGCACGTCGTAGATGGTACACGGAATTATTTTCCCGTTCACCACTGACTCAATGCAGAAATTGCCTTCGCCTGCGGCCAACTCCGTTTTGTCGTTGGCGGCTGTCATGCGCCGTTCAGTGGCGCAATAGGTGACGAATGCCGCCCGGTTGCATTGCGTGTGGCGGCCTGATCCGGAGTCAATCACCGTGACGTCCGGATCCGTCAAGTCGGTAGACTCCCTGGCCATCATGGCTTGGGTGGCCTTCTTTCCCGCCCTTCCCGGGCTGGTCCGACTTCTTGTTCAGGCAGGCGCGTGCATAGTGGCCCTCTTTGCCACAGTTGTAGCACTCCCCCTTCTTGTCACCTTTCTTGGTGCCCTGATTTGCACCCTTCCCCTTCTTGCCTCCCCCTACACCTTAAGTACAGACGGCATAGGCGGAACTCAATATTGCCCCATTCTCTCTCCCACCGCGCCGCATCCATTCATTGCAGACGTACTCAGCCACCTTTGGATATTTCAGCTCATCGGCAGACCAGCCGCCTACGACGGTGATCATGGGACTCCAACTGTCTGGCAAGGCCAGGAGGAGGATCATGGCTTGCAGCTGAGGGTGAACCTTCCACCCTGTGGCTACGCACTCGGCAGTCAAGGACTCAATCTGCTGCAAGATCTCCATGATATCGTTGCCTTCGTTGGCTCGGAGGGTGACAAGCCTCTTGAAGACGAAGAGCTGGTTAGCAAGGTTGGTGGACTGGTAGATGGTGCAAAGTGTCTTCCAGGCCTCCGCGGCCTCCATACATCATTGAATGAGGGAGCGCTGTGTCAGAGCAAGCGCATACACCAACAAAGCAAGCGCCTTCTTGTTG
>SZWC01009235.1:50645-63646 GCA_023375785.1 Penium margaritaceum | reverse complement strand
CCACTACCCGTTGAAGGTCTTTGTACTTGCCAGTTGATAACTAGTGTTCCCAACCCATTGTTTCCCCCTCTGACCATTTGTGACTCGTGTTATGAGTTTTCAACGTTGACCACACTCTGTGAAATTCTTTTGGTCATGGTTAGTGGCATATGCCTACTTTGGTTTGTCACTGTACATGGTTGCCACGCTGTGTCACTATGTACTGAAGGTCTTTGTGCTCTCTAGTTGATAGCCTGTGTTCCCACTTACAACCACTCCCCCAAGGAGTGGCAACCACTTCCCACGCTTGGAGAGACCCGCGTCCTTGTCCGTCCAATGGCTGGCTTCGTCGAACGTGACGTCGTGACTCTTCACGATCTGCTGCTTCCACAGGTTGAAGAGCCGGTATGCCTTACTCCCGCTCTCGTACCCGACGAAAATGCACCAGCGAGTCCGCGGGTCGAGCTTGACCCGCCCCTCCCGTGCCTGCACAACAGCGTGTGCAACACAACCAAACGTACGGAGGTGTACCACAGTTGGCTTCCTCCCATTCCACACTTCTTGTGGCGTGTTCCACACCTTGGACTCTGTGTCTTTTAGCGGCTTCATTTGCGTCAGGTTCCTGATGTACGCTGCTGTCCGTGCCACCTCACCCCAATACTGTTGCGCGAGGCCAGCATCAGTCAACATTGATCGGACCATGTTGAGGATGGTGCGGTTCGCCCTCTCGGCAATGCCGTTTTGCTGTGGAGAGTGTTGTGTAGTTTTCTGCCACGCGATCCCCTTGCTCTTCATCCATGCCGAGCAGCCCTTGTACTTTCCACCGTTGTCGCTCCGGAATGCCTTCACCTTCAACTCCGTTTGCTCCACAGCCGGCACAAATTCTTGCATGCACGACAAGAGATCGCTCTTCCTCTTGATGATGTAGAGGTAGAACTTGCGGTTGTGGTCATTGACGAAGGTGACAAAGTAGCACGCCCCACCAATGGAGGGCTCGAACAGTCCACACACATCGGTGTGCACTACATCCAACTTTGCCGATGCACGCGTCCCCTTTCCTGCAAACGGCTGCCGTGTCGCTTTGCCGATCATGCACGGTTCGCACCTGGCGTCCTTAGCTGCATCAAGGCTATTGACCTCAAGACCCCGTACCACTTCCTTCTTTGCCATGTCCCTCACTGTTGAGGGAGCAATTTGGCACAACCGGTGATGTCACAGGTCCAGGTCCCCTTCATCCTTCGTCACGAGGTTGGTGGCGTCGGTCCTCACCGCATCAGCAAGAACCTTGGTACGGAGAAGGTACAGGTCCTCCTCCCTCTTGCCACGTGCAATCACCTCACCGTCCCCCTCCTTCCGGATGATAGCCTGCTTCTTGTTGAAGAGTACCTCGAGCGCCTTGTCGCTAAGGTAGCTCACTAACAGTAGGTTTGCCCCAAAGTCAGGCATGAGCACGTCGTAGATGGTACACGGAATGATTTTCTCGTTCATCACTGACTCAATGCGAACATTGCCTTCACCCGCGGCCAACTCGGTTTTGCCATTGGCGACTGTCATGCGCCGTTCAGTGGTGCCGTAGGTGACGAATGCCGCCCGGTTGCATTGCGTGTGGCGGCCTGATCCGGAGTCAATCACCGTGACGTCCGGATCCGTCAAGTCGGTAGACTCCCAGGCCATCATGGCTTGGGTGGCCTTCTTTCCCGCCCTTCCCGGGCTGGTCCGACTTCTTGTTGGGGCAGTCACATGCATAGTGGTCCTCTTTTCCACAGTTGTAGCACTCCCTCTTCTTGTCACCTTTCTTGGTGCCCTGATTTGCACCCTTCCCCTTCTTGCCTCCCCCTCCACCTTGAGTACAAACGGCATAGGCGGAACTCAATATTGCCCCACTCTCTCTCCCACCGCGCCGCATCCATTCATTACGGACGTACTCAGCCACCTTTGGATATTTCAGCTCATCGGCAGACCAGCCGCCTATGACGGTGATCATGGGACTCCAACTGTCCGGCAAGGCCAGGAGGAGGATCATGGCTTGCAGCTGAGGGTGAACCTTCCACCCTGTGGCTACACACTCGGCAGTCAAGGACTCAATCTGCTGCAAGATCTCCATGATATCGTTTCCTTCGTTGGCTCGGAGGGTGACGAGCCTCTTGAAGACGAAGAGCTGGTTAGCAAGGTTGGTGGACTGGTAGATGGTGCACAGTGTCTTTCAGGCCTCCGCGGCCTCCGTACATCCTTGAATGAGGGAGCGCTGTGTCGGAGCAAGCGCATACACCAACAAAGCAAGCGCCTTCTTGTTGCGCTTCTTGGACGCTTCCACTTCCTCCGGCGTCGCGGTATCCGGAGGGACAGTTTCTTCACCCTTGACCAGCTCAAGCAGGCCCTTGTCATCGAGGAAGACCTCAAACTCCCACCTCCAAAGGTGGAAGCCAAGCCTGTCGAACTTGGAGACATCGATGCTCTCTTGCTCGGTCGGTGTCATGGCGCACGGCGGTAGCGTGNAGTGTCTTTCAGGCCTCCGCGGCCTCCGTACATCCTTGAATGAGGGAGCGCTGTGTCGGAGCAAGCGCATACACCAACAAAGCAAGCGCCTTCTTGTTGCGCTTCTTGGACGCTTCCACTTCCTCCGGCGTCGCGGTATCCGGAGGGACAGTTTCTTCACCCTTGACCAGCTCAAGCAGGCCCTTGTCATCAAGGAAGACCTCAAACTCCCACCTCCAAAGGTGGAAGCCAAGCCTGTCGAACTTGGAGACGCCGATGCTCTCTTGCTCGGTCGGTGTCATGGCGCACGGCGGTAACGTGAATGTTGTAGAGCTAGGGTCCTTATAGGCACGTGGGCCCATAGCCCTTTGTTGGCTGTTGTGGGTGTGGAGGCACCCTCAAGGATGCCTAGCTCTTTCTGATGCACACTACCAGTGTTTGGGGCAGCCAATGGACACCTTTGGTGAAGAGTGTGGAGCACAAGGATCACGGATGTGAGTGGGTAGAACACGTCGCATTCAGTAGAACTGAATCGTAACACGTTTTTTATACTTACAAAATTGAGATTACATCAGATCCTTATAGCCCGTGCCCTAAGCTTTGAAATGCATCCAAGCATGCCTGAATCAAAGCAGTAGAGCCCCTGCTACGACCGTCACAGTAACCCTTGGTGGAGCCGCCCACCTTGCCTTGCACGCTCGGCAACGGGAGGCGCTTCGACGATGACTCGTCCGAGCGCCTTCCTTCACCCAGAAGTCAAAGAGAAGTTCACCCTGGTCAAGGAGAACTCTTTGGTTACTTCCTCTATGGCCTTGATGCATTTGGAGCCTGCTGGAGTCGAATTATGATCACTAGCGGTGGATTATCCCGCCACCCATGGCGGGTACCAGATTCCACCCCCCCAATCACCCAACTTTCGGGCTAGGCTAACTTTCTGAATACTCACTCAAATCGAGCAATTCAAAGCTCGATCCTGTATAGAAAACTTCAAGGAATCCAAGTCTAAAGTCAGATCAGGTGTTTGACCACTCCTCAGTGGTCGAACCAGGAATTACACTCAACGGCACTCATAGTAAGGGGCACACCACATCAACACGTGCCGCTACTTATTGAAGGTCCCTGTGCTTGCTAGTTGATACCTGGTATTCCCAAACCATTGTTTCCCCCTTTGCCCATTTGTGAATCGTATTTTGAGTTGTCAACGTTGACCACACACAGCGGATTTCTTTGGTCGAAGGCAGTACATATGCCTACTTTGGTCGGTCATTGTGCATGGTAGCCACAGGGTGCTACTACTTATTGAAGGTTGTTGTACTTACTAGTTGAAAACTAGTATTCCAAAACCATAGTTTCCCCATGTGACCATTTGTGACTCGTGTTATGGGTTGTTAACGTTGATTACCCATACTGAAATTCTTTGGTCATGGTCAGTGACATATGCCTAGTTTGGTTGTTCGGTGTGCATAGTAACCACACCGTGCCACTACGTATTGAAGTTCTTTGTCCTTTATAGTCGATACATAGGGTTTCCAAACCATTGTTTCATCCTCTGATCATTTGTGACTCGTGTTATGAGTTGTCAATGTTGACCACATATAGTGGACTTTGGTTGGTCACTGTGCACGCTAGCCACACCGTGCCACTACTTGTTGAATGTCTTCGTACTTGCAAGTTAATAACTAGTGTTCCCAAACCATTGCTTCCCCCTCGGACCATTTCTGACTCGTGTTAGAATGTTCAACGTTGACCACGCACTGCGAAATTCTTTTGGTGATGGTTAGTGGCATATGCCTACTTTGGTTTGTCACTATACATGGTTGCCACGCCGTGTCACTACGTACTGAAGGTCTTTGTGCTTTCTAGTTGATAGCAAGTGTTCCTAAACCATTGTTACGCCCTCTCACTGTTAGTGACTCTTGTTGCGAGTTGTCAACGTTGACCACATGAAATGAAAGTCTTTGGTCATGGTCACTGACATATGCATACTTTGGTTGGTCACTGTGCATGGTAGCCACACTGTGCCACTACATAATGAAGGTATTCATACTTACTAATTGGTAACTAGTATTCACAAACCATTGTTTCCCCCTCTGACCATTTGTGACTCGTGTTATGAGTTGTCAAAAGTTGACCACACATAGTGACATTCTTTGGTCATGGTCAGTGACACATGTCTTCTTTGGTTGGTTAGTGTACATGGTAGCCACACTGTGGCACTACTTATTGAAGGTCCCTGTGCTTGCTGATTGATACATGGTGTTCCCAAACCATTGTTTCTCCTTCTGACCATTTGTGACTCGTATTATGAATTGTCAACGTTGACCACACAGAGTGGATTTCTTTGGTCAAAGGCAGTACATATGTCTACTTTGGTCGGTCATTGTGCATGGTAGCCACACCGTGGTACAACTTATTGAAGGTCGTTGTACTTGCTAGTTGAGAACTAATATTTCGAAACCATTGTTTCCCCCTCTGACCATGTGTGACTCGTGTCATGGGTTGTGAACGTTGACCACCCATACTGAAATTCTTTGGTCATGGTCAGTGACATATGCCTAGTTTGGTTGTTCAGTGTGCATAGTAGCCACATTGTGTCAGTATGTATTGAAGTTCTTTGTCCTTTCTAGTCGATACATAGGGTTTCCAAACCATTGTCTCTTTCTCTGACCATTTGTGACTCGTGTTATGAGTTGTCAATGTTGACCACACATAGTGGACTTCTTTGGTCATAGTCAGTGACGTATGCATCCTTTGGTTGGTCTCTGTGCACGCTAGCCACACTGTGGCACTGCCTGTTGAAGGTATTTATACTTGCTAGTTGATAACTAGTGTTCCCAACCCATTGTTTCCCCCTCTGACCATTTGTGACTCGTGTTATAAGTTCTCATCATTGACCACACACTGTGAAATTCTTTTGGTCTTGGTCAGTGGCATATGCCTAGTTTGGTTTGTCACTGTACATGGTTGCCACGCCGTGTCACTATGTACTGAAGGTCTTTGTTCTTTCTAGTTGATAGCTTGTGTTTCCAAACCATTGCTACCCCCTCTGACTATGTGTGATTCTTGTTGTGAGTTGTCAACGTTGACCACATGAAATAAAATTCTTTCGTCATGGTCCTTTACATATGCATACTTTGGTTGGTCACTGTGCATGGTAGCCATACTCTCCAACTGAATATTGAAGGTCTTTGTACTTGCTAATCGATAACTAGTATTCACAAACCATTGTTTCTCCCTCCGACCATTTGTGACTCGTGTTATGAGTTGTCAAAGTTGAACACACGTAGTGACATTCTTTGGTCATGGTCAGTGACACATGCCTTCTTTGGTTGGTCATTGTACATGGTAGCCACACCGTGCCACTACTTATTCAAGGTCCCAGTGCTTGCTAGCTGATACCTAGTATTCCCAAACCATTGTTTTCCCCTCTAACCATTTGTGACTCGTATTATGGGTTGTCACCGTTGACCATACACAGCAGAATTCTTTGGTCAAAGGCAGTACATATGGCTGTTTTGGCCGGTCATTGTGCATGGTAGCGACACCGTGCTACTACTTATTGAAGGTCATTGTACTTGCTAGTTGAATACTAATATTCCGAAACCATTGTTTCACCCTCTGACCCTTTGTGACTCGTGTTATGGGTTGTGAACGTTGACCCTCCATATTGAAATTCTTCGGTCAATGTCAGTGACATATGCCTAATTTTGTTCTTCGGTGTGCATTGTAGCCACACCGTGCCACTACATATTGAAGCTCTTTGTACTTTCTAGTCAGTACATAGGGTTCCCAAACCATTGTCTCTTCCTCTGACCATTTGTGACTCGTGTTATGAGTTGTCAATGTTGACCACACATAGTGGACTTCATTAGTCATAGTCAGTGACGTATGCATCCTTTGGTTGGTCACAGTGCACGCTAGCCACACCGTGCCACTACTTGTTGACGGTGTTTGTACTTGCTAGTTGATAACTAGTGTACCCAATCCATCGTTTCCCCCTCTGACCATTTGTGACTCGTGTTACGAGTTTTCAACGTTGACCACACACTGTGAAATACTTTTAGTCATGGTTAGTGGTATATTCCTTCTTTGCTTTGTCACTGTACATGGTTGCCACGCCGTGTCACTACGTACTAAAGGTCTTTGTGCTTTCTAGATGATAGCCAGTGTTCCCGAACCATTGTTACCCCCTCTGCCTATCTGTGACTCTTGTTGTGAGTTATCAACGTTGATCACATGAAGTGGAATTCTTTGGTCATGGTCAGTGACATAAGCATACTTTGGTTGGTCACTTTGCATGGTAGCCACATTGTGCGACTACATATTGAAGGTCTTTGTAATTTCTAATTGATAACTAGTATTCACAAACCATTGTTTCCCCCTCTGACCATTTGCAACTCGTGTTATGAGTTGTCAAAGTTGACCACACATAGTGACATTCTTTGGTCATGGTCAGTGACACATGCCTGATTTGGTTGGTCATTGTACATGGTAGCCACACCGTGCCAGTAATTTTTGAAGGTCCCTGTGCTTGCTAGTTGATACCTGGTGTTCCCAAATCATTGTTTCCCCCTCTGACCATTTGTAACTCGTATTAAGAGTTCTCAACGTTGACCATACACAGCCGATTTCTTTGGTCAAAGGCAGTACATATGCCTACTTTGGTCGGTCATTGTGCATGGTAGCCACACAGTGCTACTAATTATTAAAGGTTGTTGTACTTCCTATTTAAAAAGTAATATTCCGAAAACATTTTCCCCCTCTGACCATTTGTGAATCGTGTTATGGGCTGCAAACATTGACCACCCATTCTGAAACTCTTTGGTCATGGTAAGTGACATTTGCCTAGTTTGGTTGTTCGGTGTGCATAGTAGCTTCACCATGCGAGTACGTATTGAAGTTCGTTGTCCTTTCTATTCGATATATAGGGTTCTTAAACCATTGCTTCTCCCTCCAACCATTTGTGACTCGTGTTATGGGTTTTGTACGTTGATCACACACTGTGATTTTTTTTGTCATGGTTAGTGGCATATGCCTACTTTGGTTTGTCACTGTACATGGTTGCCACGCCGTGTCACTACATACTGAAGATCTTTGTGCTTTCTAGTTGATAGCCAATGTTCCCAAATCATTGTTACCCCCTCTGACTATCGAAGACTCTTGTTGTGAGTTGTCAACGGTGACCACATGAAGTGAAATTCTTTGGTTATGATCAATGACACACGCATACTTTGGTTGGTCACTGTGCATGGTAGCCATACTATGCCACTAAAAATTGAAGGTCTTTGGATTTGCTAATCGATAACGAGTATTCAAAAACCATTGTTTCCCCCTCTGACCATTTGTGACTCATGTTATGAGTTGTCAAAGTTGACCACACATAGTGATATTCTTTGGTCATGGTCAGTGACACATGCCTACTTTGGTTGCTCATTGTACATGGTAGCCACACCGTGCCACTACTTATTGAAGGTCCCTGTGCTTGCTAGTTGATACCTGGTATTCCCAAACCATTGCTCCTCCCTCTGACCATTTGTGACTCGTATTAAGAGTTGTCAACGTTGACCACATACTGCGGATTTCTTTGGTCAAAGGCAGTACATATGCCTTCTTTGGTCCGTCATTCTGCATGGTAGCCACACCGTGCTAGTACTTATTGAAGGTTGTACTTGCTATTTGAAAACTAATATTCCAAAATCATTGTTTCCCCCTCTGACCATTTGCGACTCGTGTTATGGGTTGCGAACATTGACCACCCATACTGAAATTCTTTGGTCATGGTCAGTGGCATGTGCCTAGTTTGGTTGTTCGGTGTGCATAGTAGCCACATTGTGCCAATACATACGAACGGTCTTTCATTTTCTTGTCCATACCTAGTGTTTCCAAACCATTGTTTCCCCCTCTGACCATTTGTGACTTGTGTTATGGGTTGTGAACGCTGACCATCCATACTGAAATTCTTTGGTAATGGTCAGTGACATATGCCTAGTTTGGTTGGTCACTGTTCACGCTAGCCACATCGTGCCACTACTTTTTGAAAGTCTTTTTACTTGCTAGTTGATAACTAGTGTTCCCAACCCATTGATTCCCCCTCTGACCATTTGTGACGCGTGTTATGTGTTTCCAATGTTGACCATACACTGTGAAATTCTTTTGGTCATGGTTAGTGGCATATTCTTACTTTGGTTTGTCACTGTACATGGTAGCCACACTGTGTCACTACGTATTAAAGGTCTTAGTTCTTTCTAGTCAATAGCTTGTGTTCCCAAACCATTAGTACCCCCTCTAACTATCTGTAATTCTTGTTGTGAGTTGTCAACTTTGACCACATGAAGTGAAAGTCTTTGGTCGTGGTCTGTGACATATGCATGCTTTGGTTGGTCATTGTGCATGGTAGCCACACTGTCCCACTACATATTGAAGGTCTTTGTACATGCAAATCGATAACTGGTTTTCACAAACCATTGATTGCCCCTCTGACCATTCATGACTCGTGTTATGAGCTGTCAAAGTTGACCAAACATAGTGACATTTTTTGGTCATGGTAAGTGACACATGCCTACTTTGGTTGGTCATTGTACATGGTAGCCACACCATGCCACTATTTGTTGAAGGTCCCTGTATTTGCTAGTTGATACTTCATGTTCCCAAACCATTGTTTCCCCCTCTGACCATTTGTGACTCGTATAATTAGTTGTCAACGATGACCACACACAGTGGATTTTTTTGTTCAAAAGCAGTACAAATGCCTCCTTTGGTCGGTCATTATGCATGGTGGCAACACCATGCTACTACTTGTTGAAGGTCGTTGTACTTGCTAGTTGAAAACTAATATTCCGAAACCATTGTTTCCCCCTCTGACCATTTGTGACTCGTGTTATGGGTTGTGATCGTTGACCACCCATACTAAAACTCTTTGGTCATGGTCAGTGACATATGCCAAGTTTTATTATTATATGTACACAGTAGCCACACCGTGCCACAGTGTATTGAAGTTCTTTGTCCTTTCTAGTCAATACATAGGGTTCTTAAACCATTGTCTCTCCCTCTGACCATTTGTGACTCGTGTTATAAGTTTTCAACACAGTGAAATTCTTTTGGTCATGGTTAGTGGCATATGCCTACTTTGGTTTGTCACTATACATGGTTGCCATGCCGTGTCACTATGTACTGAAGATCTTTGTGCTTGATAGTTCATAGCTAGTATTCCCAAACCATTGTTACCTCCTCTGACTATCTGTGATTCTTGTTGTGAGTTGTCAACGCTGACCACATGAAGTGAAACTCTTGGGTCGTGGTCAGTGACATATGCATACTTTGGTTGGTCACTGTGCATGGTAGCCACAATATGCCACTACACATTGAAGGTGTTTGAACTTGCTAATCGATAAGTAGTATTCACAAACCATTGTTTCCCCCTCTGACCATTGTTGACTCATGTTATGAGCTGTCAAAGGTGACCACACATAGTGACATTCTTTGGTCATGGTCAGTGACACATGCCTACATTGATTGGTCATTGTACATGGTAGCCACAAGGTGCCACTACATATTGAAGGTCCCTGTGCTTGGTAGTTGATACCTTGTGTTCCCAGACTATTGTTTCCCCCTCTGATCATTTGTGACTCGTATTATGCGTTGTCAACGCTGACCACACATAGCGGATTTCTTTGGTCAAAGGCAGTACATATGCGTACTTTGGTCGGTCATTGTGCATGGTAGCTAAACCGTGCTACTACTTATTCAAGGTCGTTGTACTTGCTACTTGTTAACTAATATTCCGAAACCATTGTTTCCCCCTCCGACCATTCGTGACTCGTGTTATGGGTTGTGAACATTGACCACCCATATTGAAATTGTTTGGTCATGGTCAGTGACATATACCTAGTTTGATTGTTTGGTGTGCATAGCAGCCACACCGTTCCACTACGTATTGAAGTTATTTATCCTTTCTAGTCAATACATAGGGTTCCCAACCCATTGTCTCTCCCTCTGACCATTTGTGACTCATGTTATGAGTTGTCAATGTTCACCACACATAGTGGACTTCTTTGGTCATAGTCAACGATGATTGCATCATTTGGTTGGTCACTTTGCACGCTAGCCAAACAGTGACACTACTTTTTGAAGGTCTTTGTGCTTGCTAGTTCATAACTAGTAATCCCAACCAATTGTTTCCCCCTCTGACCATTTGTGACTCGTGTTATGAGTTTTCAATATTGACCACACACTGTGAAATTTCGTTTGGTCATGGTTAGTGGCACATGCTTACTTTCGTTTGTCACTGCACATGGTTGCCATGCCATGTCACTATGTACTAAAGGTCTTTGAGCTTTCTAGTTGATAGCCAGTGTTCCTAAACCATTGTGACCCCCTCTGACTATCTGTGACTCTTGTTGTGAGTTGTCAACATTGACCACATGAAGTGAAAATCTTTGGTCATGGTCAGTGACATATGCATACTTTGGTTGGTCAATGTGCATGGTAGCCACACTGTGCCACTACATATTGAAGGTCTTTGTACTTGGTAATCGATAACTAGTATTCACAACCCATTGTTTCTCCTTCTCACCATTTGTGACTCGTGTTATGAGTTGTCAAAGTTGACCACACATAGTGACATTCTTTGGTCATGGTCAGTGACACATGCCTACTTTGATTCGTCATTGTACATGGTTGGCACACCGTGCCACTACGTATTCAAGGTCCCTGTGCTTGCTAGTTGATACTTGGTGTTCCCAAACCATTGTTTCCCCCTTTGACCATTTGTGACTCGTATTATGAGTTGTCAACGTTGACCACACGCAGCGGATTTCATTGGTGAAAGACAGTACATATGCCTACTTTGGTCGGTCATTGTGCATGGTAGCCACACCCTGCTACTACTTATTGAAGGTTGTACTTGCTAGTTGAAAAATAATATTCCGAAACCATTGTTTCCCCCTCTTCCATTTGTGCCTCGTCTTATGGGTTGTGAACGTTGACCACCCATATTGAAATTATTTAGTCATGGTCAGTGACATATACTTAGTTTGGTTGTTCGGTGTGCATAGTAGCCACCCCGTGCCACTACATATTGTAGTCAATAGATTTGGTTCCCAAACCATTCTCTCTTCCTCTCACCATTTGTGACTTGTGTTATGAGTTGTCAATGTTGAACACACATAGTGGACATCTTTGGTCATGGTCAGTGACGTATGCATCCTTTGGTTGGTCAGTGTGCACGCTAGCCACACCGTGCTACTACTTGTTGAAGGTCTTTGTACTTGCTAGTTGATAACTAGATTTCCCAACCCATTGTTCCCCCTCTGGCCATGTGTTACTCGTGATATGATTTTTCAACGTTGACCACAAACTGTGAAAATCTTTTGGTCATGGTTAGTGGCACATGCCTACTTTGGTTTGTCACTTTACATGGTTGCCACGCCGTGTCACTACGTACTGAAGGTCGTTGTGCTTTCTAGTGGATAGCCAGTGTTCCCAAGCCATTGTTACCCCCTCTGACTATATGTGCCTCTTGTTGTGAGTTGTCAACTTCGACCACATGAAGTGAAATTCTTTGGTCGTGGAAAGGGACATGTGCATACTTTGGTTGGTCACTGTGCATGGTAGCCACACTGTGCCTCTACATATTGAAGGTACATGCTAATTGATACCTAGTATTCACAAACCATGGTTTACCCCTCTGAAAATTTGTGACTCGTGTTATGCGTTGTCAAAGCTGACCACACATAGTGACATTCTTTGGTCATGGTCAGTGACATATGCCTACTTTGGTTGGTCATTGTACATGGTAGCCACACCGTGCCACTACATATTGAAGGTCTGTGTCCTTGCTAGTTGATACCTGGTGTTCCCAAACCATTGTTTCCCCCACTGACCGTTTGTGACTCGTATTATGAGTTGTCATTGTTGACCAGACAAAGCAGATTTTTTTGGTCAAAGGCAGTACATATGCCTTCTTTGGTCGGTCATTGTGCATGGTAGCCACAAGGTGCTACAACTTATTGATGGTCGTTGTTCTTGCAAGCTGAAAACTAATATTCTTAAAATATTGTTTCCCCCTCTGACCATTTGTGACTCGTGTTATGGGTTGTGAATGTTGACCACCCATAATGAATTTCTTTGGTCATGGTCAGTGACATATGCCTAGTTTGGTTGTTCGGTGTGCATAGTAGCCACACTTTGCCACTACGTATTGAAGTTATTTGTCCTTTCCAATTGATAAATAGAGTTCCCAAACCATTGTCTCTCCCTGTGACCACCTGTGACTCGTGTTATGAGTCGTCAATGTTGACCACACATAGTGGACTTCTTTGGTCATAGTCAGTGACATATGCATGCTTTGGTTGGTCACTATGCACGCTAGCCACTCCGTGGCACTACTTGTTGAAGGTATTTGTACTTGCTACTTGATAACCAGTGTTCCCAACCCATTGTTATCCCCTCTTACCCTTTGTGACTCGTGTTATGAGTTTTCAAAGTTGACCACACACTGTGAAATTCTTTTGGTCATGGTTAGTGGCATATGCCTACTTTGGTTTGTC
>SZWC01009235.1:17067-31880 GCA_023375785.1 Penium margaritaceum | reverse complement strand
GCAACCACTCGCAACCACTTGCAACCACTCGCAACCACACAAAACCACTCACAACCACTCGCAACCACTTGCAACCAGTCGCAACCATGCGCAACCACTCGCAACCACTCGCAACCACTCACAACCACTCGCAACCACTCACAACCACTTGCAACTACTGGTAACCACTCGCAACCACTCGTAACCGATCGCAACCACTCGCAACCACTTACAACCACTCACAACCACTCACAACCACTCACAACCACTCGCAAACACTTGCAGCCACTCGCAACCAATCCCAAACACTCACAACCAATTCCAGCCACTCGTAACAAATCGCTCCCACTCGCAACCACTTGCAACCACTTGCAACCACATGCAACCACTCGCAACCACTCACAATCACTTGCAAACAACTCGCAACCACTCGCAACCACTCCCAACCACTCGCAACCACTCGCAAGCACTCGCAATCACTTGCAACCACTCGCAACCACTCACAATCACTTGCAAACAACTCGCAACCACTCGCAACCACTCCCAACCACTCGCAACCACTCGCAAGCACTCGCAATCACTTGCAACCAGTCGCAATCACTTGCAACCACTTGCAACCACTTGCAACCACTCGCAACCAATCACAAACACTCGAAACCACTCCCAACGGCTCGCAACCACTTGCTCCCACTCGCAACCACTCACAACCACACCCAACCACTGGAAACCACTCGCAACTACTTGAAACCACTCACAACCACTCGCAACAAGTTGCAACCACTCGCAATCACTTGCAACCACTCGCAATCACTTGCAACCACTCGCAACCACTTGAAACAACTCCCAACGACTCACAACCACCCACAGCTACTCGCAACCAATCGTAACCATTCGCAACGACTCGCAACCACTCCCAACTACTTGCAACCACTTGCAACCAATCGCAACCACTCGCAACCATGCGTAACCACTTGCAACCACTCGCAACCACTTGCAACCAGTCGGAACCACTCACAACCACTTACAAGCACTCGCAACCACTCGCAACCGCTCGCAACCACTCGCAACCACTTGAAACCACTCCCAACGACTCACAACCACCCACAGCTACTCGCAACCACTCGTAACCATTCGCAACGACTCGCAACCACTCGCAACCATGCGCAACCACTCGCAACCACTCACAACCACACAAAAACCGCTCGCAATGACTCGCAACCACTTGCAACCATACGCAACCGCTCGCAACTTCTCGCAACCACTTGCAACCACTCGGAACCACTCACAACCACTTACAAGCACTCGCAACCACTCGCAACCGCTCGCAACCACTCGCAACCACTTGAAACCACTCCCAACGACTCACAACCACCCACAGCTACTCGCAACCACTCGTAACCATTCGCAACGACTCGCAACCACTCGCAACCATGCGCAACCACTCGCAACCACTCACAACCACACAAAAACCGCTCGCAATGACTCGCAACCACTTGCAACCATACGCAACCGCTCGCAACTTCTCGCAACCACTTGCAACCACTCGGAACCACTCACAACCACTTACAAGCACTCGCAACCACTCGCAACCGCTCGCAACCACTCGCAACCACTTGAAACCACTCCCAACGACTCACAACCACCCACAGCTACTCGCAACCACTCGTAACCATTCGCAACGACTCGCAACCACTCGCAACCATGCGCAACCACTCGCAACCACTCACAACCACACAAAAACCGCTCGCAATGACTCGCAACCACTTGCAACCATACGCAACCGCTCGCAACTTCTCGCAACCACTTGCAACCACTCGGAACCACTCACAACCACTTACAAGCACTCGCAACCACTCGCAACCGCTCGCAACCACTCGCAACCACTTGAAACCACTCCCAACGACTCACAACCACCCACAGCTACTCGCAACCACTCGTAACCATTCGCAACGACTCGCAACCACTCGCAACCATGCGCAACCACTCGCAACCACTCACAACCACACAAAAACCGCTCGCAATGACTCGCAACCACTTGCAACCATACGCAACCGCTCGCAACTTCTCGCAACCACTTGCAACCACTCGGAACCACTCACAACCACTTACAAGCACTCGCAACCACTCGCAACCGCTCGCAACCACTCGCAACCACTTGAAACCACTCCCAACGACTCACAACCACCCACAGCTACTCGCAACCACTCGTAACCATTCGCAACGACTCGCAACCACTCGCAACCATGCGCAACCACTCGCAACCACTCACAACCACACAAAAACCGCTCGCAATGACTCGCAACCACTTGCAACCATACGCAACCGCTCGCAACTTCTCGCAACCACTTGCAACCACTCGGAACCACTCACAACCACTTACAAGCACTCGCAACCACTCGCAACCGCTCGCAACCACTCGCAACCACTTGAAACCACTCCCAACGACTCACAACCACCCACAGCTACTCGCAACCACTCGTAACCATTCGCAACGACTCGCAACCACTCGCAACCATGCGCAACCACTCGCAACCACTCACAACCACACAAAAACCGCTCGCAATGACTCGCAACCACTTGCAACCATACGCAACCGCTCGCAACTTCTCGCAACCACTTGCAACCACTCGGAACCACTCACAACCACTTACAAGCACTCGCAACCACTCGCAACCGCTCGCAACCACTCGCAACCACTTGAAACCACTCCCAACGACTCACAACCACCCACAGCTACTCGCAACCACTCGTAACCATTCGCAACGACTCGCAACCACTCGCAACCATGCGCAACCACTCGCAACCACTCACAACCACACAAAAACCGCTCGCAATGACTCGCAACCACTTGCAACCATACGCAACCGCTCGCAACTTCTCGCAACCACTTGCAACCACTCGGAACCACTCACAACCACTTACAAGCACTCGCAACCACTCGCAACCGCTCGCAACCACTCGCAACCACTTGAAACCACTCCCAACGACTCACAACCACCCACAGCTACTCGCAACCACTCGTAACCATTCGCAACGACTCGCAACCACTCGCAACCATGCGCAACCACTCGCAACCACTCACAACCACACAAAAACCGCTCGCAATGACTCGCAACCACTTGCAACCATACGCAACCGCTCGCAACTTCTCGCAACCACTTGCAACCACTCGGAACCACTCACAACCACTTACAAGCACTCGCAACCACTCGCAACCGCTCGCAACCACTCGCAACCACTTGAAACCACTCCCAACGACTCACAACCACCCACAGCTACTCGCAACCACTCGTAACCATTCGCAACGACTCGCAACCACTCGCAACCATGCGCAACCACTCGCAACCACTCACAACCACACAAAAACCGCTCGCAATGACTCGCAACCACTTGCAACCATACGCAACCGCTCGCAACTTCTCGCAACCACTTGCAACCACTCGGAACCACTCACAACCACTTACAAGCACTCGCAACCACTCGCAACCGCTCGCAACCACTCGCAACCACTTGAAACCACTCCCAACGACTCACAACCACCCACAGCTACTCGCAACCACTCGTAACCATTCGCAACGACTCGCAACCACTCGCAACCATGCGCAACCACTCGCAACCACTCACAACCACACAAAAACCGCTCGCAATGACTCGCAACCACTTGCAACCATACGCAACCGCTCGCAACTTCTCGCAACCACTTGCAACCACTCGGAACCACTCACAACCACTTACAAGCACTCGCAACCACTCGCAACCGCTCGCAACCACTCGCAACCACTTGAAACCACTCCCAACGACTCACAACCACCCACAGCTACTCGCAACCACTCGTAACCATTCGCAACGACTCGCAACCACTCGCAACCATGCGCAACCACTCGCAACCACTCACAACCACACAAAAACCGCTCGCAATGACTCGCAACCACTTGCAACCATACGCAACCGCTCGCAACTTCTCGCAACCACTTGCAACCACTCGGAACCACTCACAACCACTTACAAGCACTCGCAACCACTCGCAACCGCTCGCAACCACTCGCAACCACTTGAAACCACTCCCAACGACTCACAACCACCCACAGCTACTCGCAACCACTCGTAACCATTCGCAACGACTCGCAACCACTCGCAACCATGCGCAACCACTCGCAACCACTCACAACCACACAAAAACCGCTCGCAATGACTCGCAACCACTTGCAACCATACGCAACCGCTCGCAACTTCTCGCAACCACTTGCAACCACTCGGAACCACTCACAACCACTTACAAGCACTCGCAACCACTCGCAACCGCTCGCAACCACTCGCAACCACTTGAAACCACTCCCAACGACTCACAACCACCCACAGCTACTCGCAACCACTCGTAACCATTCGCAACGACTCGCAACCACTCGCAACCATGCGCAACCACTCGCAACCACTCACAACCACTCGCAACCACGCGTAACCACTTGCAACCACTCGTAACCACTAGCAACCACTCGCAACCACTCGCAAACACTCACAACCACTCACAACCACTTACAAGCACTCGCAACCACTCGCAACCAATCGTAACAACGTACAACCACTCACAACCACTTGCAACCAATCACAACTACTCGCAACCAATCACAACCAGTTGCTCCTTAGTTGCGCCTTACTTGCGCCCTACTTGCATCCTAGTTGTGCCTCTAGTTGCACCTTACTTGTGCCGTACTTGCATCCTGGTTGCACCCTTCTTTTGTCCTAGTTGTGTGCTAGCTTCTCCCTAGTTGCGCCCTATTTGCGTCCTAGTGGCGCCCTAGTTGCGCCCTAGTTGTGCCCTAGTTACATTGTAGTTGCATCTTCATTGCGCCCTGCTTGTACCCTACTTGCGCCCTACTTGCGTCCTATTTACGCCTGACTTGCACCCTAGTTGTGCCTTAGTTGCACCTCAGTTGGGCACTAGCTACGCTCCAGTTGCGCCCTAATTACGTCCAAGTTGCGCTCTACTTGCACCCTACATGCGCATTCGTTGCGTCCTGGTTATGTCCTAAATGTGACCTACTTTTGTCCTACTTGCAACCGGGTTGTACTCTAGTTGTGCCCTAACTGCATCCTTCTTTTACCCTTCTTGAGCCCTACTTGCGCCATAGTTGCGCCCTACTTGCGTTCTAGTTGCGCCCTACTTGCGTCCTAATTGCGCCCTAGTTGTGCCCTAGTTACACCCTAGTTGCGTCCTACTTGCGACGTACTTGCGCCCTACTTGCGTCCTAGTTGCACCCTAGTTGCGTCCTAGTTGCACCCTAGTTGCGTCCTAGTTGCACCCTACTTGCGTCCTAATTGCGTCCTAGTTGCACCCTAGTTGCGCCCTAGTTGCACCCAAGTTGCACCCTGCTTGCGCCATAGATGCGCCCTAGTAGCACCCTAGTTGCGCCCTGCTTGCGCCCTACTTGCACTTTAGATGCACCCAACTTGCATCCTAGTTACGCCCTAGTTGCACCTCAATTGGATCACTAGCTACGTCCTAGTTGCACCCTAGTTGCATCCTAGTTGCGTCCTAGTTACGCCCTAGTTGCACCCTACTTGCGTCCTAATTGCACCCTAGTTGCACCTTTGTTTCACCCTATTTGCTCCTCAGTTGAGCACTAGCTACAAACAAGTTGCCCCCTAGTTGTGCCCTAGTAGCGTCCTAGTTGTGTCCTACTTGTGCCCTAGTTGCGGCCTAGTTGTGCCTCTGTTGCGCCAGAATTGGGCACTAGCTAGGCCCTAGTTGCGCCCTAGTTGCGCCCTGGTTACACCTTACTTGCGCCCTACTTGCGCCCTAGTTGCGTCCTAGTTGTAGCCTAGTTGCGCCCACATGGTGCCCTAGTTGTGCCCTAGTTGTATCCTAGTTGCACCCTACTTTCTCCCTAGTTGCATCCTAGTTGCACCTTAGTTGGGCACTAGCTACGTCCTAGTTGCTGCCTAGTTGCATCCTAATTGCACCTTAGTTGCGCCCTACTTGTGTCCTACTTGCACCCTACTTTTGCCCTACTTGCGTCCTAGTTGTGCCAGACTTGCGCCCTAGAGCCGCCTCAGTTCGGCACTGTCTACGCCCTAGTTGCGCCCTAGATGCACCTTAGTTGAACCCTACTTGCACCCTAATTGCGCCCTAGTTGCATCCTAGTTGCACCCTAGTTGCGCCCTAGTTGCACCTTACTTGCGTCCTACTTGACGCCTAGTTGTGTCCTAGTTACACCCTAGTTGTGCCCTAGTTGCGCCCTAGTTGCGCCATAATTGCGTCCTACTTGCGTCCTAGTTGTGCCCTCGTTGCGCCTCAGTTGGACACTAGCTACGCCCTACTTACGCCCTAGTTGCATCCGAGGTGCGCCCTACTTGCGCCCTATGTGCACCCTAGCTGCGCCTTCTTGTCCGTAGTTGCGCCCTACGTGTACCGTAGTTGCACCCTAGTTGCATCCTAGTTGTGCCTCAGTTCGGCACTAGCTACACCCTAGTTGCACCGAGAGTTGCACCCTAGTTGCGACCTAGTAGCACCCTACTTACACCCTACTTGCGCCCTAGTTGCATCCTAGTTGCGTCCTAGTTGCACCCTAGTTGCACCTCAATTCGGCACTAGCTACGCCCTAGTTGCGTCCTAGTTGCGTCTTAGTTGCGCCCTACTTGCGCCCTACTTGCGCCCTACTTGCGCCCTAGTTGTGCCCTTGTTGCGCCCTAGTTGCGCCTCAGTTGGGCACAAGCTACACCCTAGTTGTGCCCTAGTTGCACCCTAGTTGTGCCCAATTATACCCTAGTTGTGTCCTACTTGCGTCCTTATTGTGCCCTAGTTACATCTTTGGTACGCCCTAGTTGCGTCCTTCTTGCGCCCTACTTGCGTCCTCCTTGCGCCCTAGTTGCCCCTAGTTGCACCCTTGTTACGCCCTACTTGCACCCTACCTGTGTCCTACTTACCCCCTACTTGCGTCCTAGTTGCACCGAAATTGCGCCCTAGTTGTGTCCTACTTACGCAATAGCTCCGCCCTAGTTGCACCCTAATTGCGCCATAGTTGCGCCTTAGTTGGGTACTAGCTACGCCCTAGTTATGTCCTAGTTGCGCCCTAGTTGTACCCTGCATGCGCACTACTTGCGCCCTAGTTGCTCCTCAGTTGGACACTAGCCACGCCCTAGTTGCACCCTAGTTGCATCCTAGTTGCGCCCTAGTTGCGCGCTACTTACGCCCTAGTTGCGCCCTTGTTGCGCCCTAGCTGCACCTCAGTTGGGTACTAGCTAAGCCCTGGTTGCGTCCTAGTTGCGCCCTAGTTGCACCCTTGTTTTGCCCTAGTTGCGTCCTTGTTGCGCCCTACTAACGCCGTTCTTGCGCCCTAGTTGCACCCTAGTTCCGCCCGAGTTGCGTCCTAGTTGCGCCTCAGTTTGGCACTAGCTACGCCCTAGTTGTGCCCTACTTGCGCCCTAGTTGCACCCTACTTGCACCCTACTTGCACCCTACTTGCGCCCTAGTTACGCCCTAGTTGCGCCCTAGTTGCGCCCTAGATCCGCCTCAGTTGGACACTAGCTACGTCGTAGTTGCGCCATAGTTGTGCCCTAGTTACGCCCTAGTTGCACCCTACTTGCTTCCTAGCTATGCCCTAGTTGCCCCCCAAGTTGCAGCTCAGCTAAGCACCAGCTACCGCCTAGTTGTGCCCTAGTTGCGCCGTAGTTGCACCCTAGTTGTGTCCTAGTAGTTCCCTAGTTGCGCTTTATTTGCACCCTCCTTGCGTCCTAGTTGTGCCCTAGTTACGCCCTAGTTACGTCCTAGAGTTGCTCTAGTTGCATCCTTCTTACGTCCTACGTACGTCCTACTTGGGCCCTAGTTGCACCCTAGTTTCGTCCTAGGTGCGCCTCAGTTGGGTACAAGCTACAACCTAGTTGGGTTCTAGTTGCACCCTAGCTGCGCCCTTGTTGCTCCCAAGTTGCGCCCAACTTGCACTGTACTTGTGCCCTAGTTGCGCCCTAGTCGTGCCTTACTTGTGCCCTACTTGCGCCCTAGTTGCACCCAAGTTTTGCTCTAGTTGCGCCCTGCTTGCACCCTAGTTGCACCTAGTTGCGTCCTAGTTGTGCCCTAGTTGCACCCTATTTGCGTCCTAATTGCACCCTACTTGTGCCCAAGTTGCATCCTACTTGCGTCGTACTTGCGCCCGGCTTGCATCCTAGTTGCACCTTAGTTGCACCTCAGTTGGGCACTAGCTACGCCCTAGTTGCACCCTAGTTACGCCCTAGTTGAGCCCTACTTGAACCCATTTTGCGCCTTAGTCGCGCCCTAGTTGCGCCCTAGTTGTGTCCCAATTGCGCCCTAGTTGCGCCCTAGTTGCGCCATAGTTGCGACCTAGTTACGTCCTGTTTGCACCCTACTTGCGCCGTACTTGCACCCTACTTGCGCCCTAGTTGCACCCTAGTTGCGCCCTAGTTACGCCCAAGTTGTGCCCTATTTGTGCCCTAGTTGTGCCCTAGCTGCACCCTGCTTGTGCAATAAATGCGCCCTAGCTGCTCCCTAGTTGTAGCGTACGTGCGTCCTACTTGGGCCCTAGTTGTACCCTAGTTGCGCCCTAGTTATGCCCTAGTTGCGCCCTAGTTGCACCCTACTTGCGCCTTAATTGCGTCCAGTTTGCGCCCTAGTTACGCCCTAGTTGCACCTCAGTTGGACACTAGCTACGCCCTGGTTGCTCCCTCGTTGCGTCCTAGTTGCTCCCTACTTCTGCCCTACTTGCGTCGTAGTTGCGCCCTACTTGCGCCCTATTTGCGCCCTACTTGCGCCCTACTTGCGCCCTATTTGCGCTCTAGTTTTGCCCTATTTGCTCCTCAGTTGGGGACTAGCTACGAACAAGTTGCACCCTAGTTGCGCCCTAGTTGCGTCCTAGTTGCGTCCTCTTGCACCCTAGTTGCGCCCTAGTTCCGCCCTAGTCATGCCTGAGTTGGGCACTAGCGACACCCTAGTTGCGCCCTAGTTGCACCCTAGTTGCGTCCTGGTTACGCCTTACTTGCACCTTAGTTGCGCCCGAGTGGTAGCCTAGTTGCCTCCAAATTACGCCCTAGTTGTGCCCTACTTGTATCCTAGTTGCACCCTACTTTCTCCCTAGTTACACCCTAGTTGTGCCTTTGTTGGGCACTAGCTACGTCCTAGTTGCGCGCTAGTTACGTCCTGATTGTTCCTTAGTTGCGCCCTACTTGCGTCTTAGTTGCGCCCGACTTGCGCCCTAGTTGCGCCTCATTTGTGCCTTAGGGCACTAGCTACAAACTAGTTGCGTCCTAGTTGCGTCCTAGTTGGGGCCGTCTTGCGCCCTAGATGCGCCCGAGTTGCGCCCTAGTTCCGTCCTACTTGCGCCCTAGTTGCGCCTTACTTGCGCCCTAGTTGCGCCCTACTTGCGCCCTAGATGCGCCCGAGTTGCGCCCTAGTTCCGTCCTACTTGCGCCCTAGTTGTGTCCTAGTTGTGCCCTAGTTATGCCTGACTTGGGCACAAGCTACGCCCTGGTCGCGCCCTAGTTGCGCCCTAGCTGCACTCTAGTTGCGCCTTACTTGCGTCCTAGTTGCACCCTAGTTATAGCCTTGTTGCGTCCAAATTACGCCCTAGTTGTGGCCTACTTGCACTCTAATTGTACCCTACTTGCTCCCTAGTTGCACCCTAGTTGCGCCTTACTTGGGAACTAGCTACGTCCTAGTTGTGCCCTATTTGCGCCCTACTTGCGCCCTACTTGAACCCTAGTTTAGCCCTAGTTGCGCCCTCCTAGTACCCTACTAGCGCCCTCCTTGTGCCCTGGTTGCGCCCTAGTTGCTTCCTAAATGCTACCTAGTTGCGCCCTAGTTGTGCCTCAGTTGGGCACTATCTTCGCCCTAGTTGCACCCTAGTTGAACCCTAGTTGCGTCCTAGTTGTGCCCTTCTTGCGCCCTACTTGCGCCCTACATGGAGCCTAGTAGAGCCCTAGTTGCATCCTTGTTGCACGCTACTTGCACCCTAGTTGCGGCCTAGTTGCGCCCTACTTGCGCCCTAGTTGCGCCGTTGCTGCGCCTCAGTTGGACACTACGTACGTCCTGGTTGCACCCTAATTGCACCCTAGTTGTGTCCTACATGCGCCCTACTTGCGCCCTACTTGCGCCCTAGTTGCCCCCTATTTGCGCCCTACTTGCGCCCGAATTGCGCCTAGTTGCGTCCTAATTGCGCCTCAGTTGGGCATTAGCTACGCCGTAGTTGTGCCCTAATTGTGCCCTAGTTGCGCCCTAGGGCGCAACTAGGGCTCTGGCACAACTCTGGCACAACTCTGGCACAACTCTTGCACAACTATGGCACAGCTTTGGCACATTTTTGGCACAAGTCTGGCACAATTCTGCCACAACTCTGACACAACTCTTGCACAACTGTGGCAAAACTTTGGCACAACTGTTGCACAACTCTAGCACAACTCTGGCACAACTGTGGCAAAACTCTGGCACAGCTCTGGTACAACTTGAGCACAACTCTGGCACAACTCTGGCACTACTCTGGCTCAACTCTGGCACAACTCTGGCATAACTCTGGCACAACTCTGGCACAACTCTGGCACAACTAAGGCACAACTCTAGCACAAATCTGGCACAACTCTGGCACGACTCTGGCACAACTCTGGCCCACCTCTGGCACAACTCGGGCACAACTCTGGCACAACTCTGGCAGAACTCTGGCACACCTCTGGCACAACTCTGGCATAACTCTGGCACAACTCTGGCAAAACTCTGGGACTACTCTGGCACAACTCTGGCACAACTCTCGGACAACTCTGGCACAACTCTGGCACAACTAAGGCACAACTCTAGCACAAATCTGGCACAACTCTGGCACGACTCTGGCACAACTCTGGCCCACCTCTGGCACAACTCGGGCACAACTCTGGCACAACTCTGGCAGAACTCTGGCACACCTCTGGCACAACTCTGGCATAACTCTGGCACAACTCTGGCAAAACTCTGGGACTACTCTGGCACAACTCTGGCACAACTCTCGGACAACTCTGGCACAACTCTGGCACAACTAAGGCACAACTCTAGCACAAATCTGGCACAACTCTGGCACGACTCTGGCACAACTCTGGCCCACCTCTGGCACAACTCGGGCACAACTCTGGCACAACTCTGGCAGAACTCTGGCACACCTCTGGCACAACTCTGGCATAACTCTGGCACAACTCTGGCAAAACTCTGGGACTACTCTGGCACAACTCTGGCACAACTCTCGGACAACTCTGGCACAACTCTGGCACAACTAAGGCACAACTCTAGCACAAATCTGGCACAACTCTGGCACGACTCTGGCACAACTCTGGCCCACCTCTGGCACAACTCGGGCACAACTCTGGCACAACTCTGGCAGAACTCTGGCACACCTCTGGCACAACTCTGGCATAACTCTGGCACAACTCTGGCAAAACTCTGGGACTACTCTGGCACAACTCTGGCACAACTCTCGGACAACTCTGGCACAACTCTGGCACAACTAAGGCACAACTCTAGCACAAATCTGGCACAACTCTGGCACGACTCTGGCACAACTCTGGCCCACCTCTGGCACAACTCGGGCACAACTCTGGCACAACTCTGGCAGAACTCTGGCACACCTCTGGCACAACTCTGGCATAACTCTGGCACAACTCTGGCAAAACTCTGGGACTACTCTGGCACAACTCTGGCACAACTCTCGGACAACTCTGGCACAACTCTGGCACAACTAAGGCACAACTCTAGCACAAATCTGGCACAACTCTGGCACGACTCTGGCACAACTCTGGCCCACCTCTGGCACAACTCGGGCACAACTCTGGCACAACTCTGGCAGAACTCTGGCACACCTCTGGCACAACTCTGGCATAACTCTGGCACAACTCTGGCAAAACTCTGGGACTACTCTGGCACAACTCTGGCACAACTCTCGGACAACTCTGGCACAACTCTGGCACAACTAAGGCACAACTCTAGCACAAATCTGGCACAACTCTGGCACGACTCTGGCACAACTCTGGCCCACCTCTGGCACAACTCGGGCACAACTCTGGCACAACTCTGGCAGAACTCTGGCACACCTCTGGCACAACTCTGGCATAACTCTGGCACAACTCTGGCAAAACTCTGGGACTACTCTGGCACAACTCTGGCACAACTCTCGGACAACTCTGGCACAACTCTGGCACAACTAAGGCACAACTCTAGCACAAATCTGGCACAACTCTGGCACGACTCTGGCACAACTCTGGCCCACCTCTGGCACAACTCGGGCACAACTCTGGCACAACTCTGGCAGAACTCTGGCACACCTCTGGCACAACTCTGGCATAACTCTGGCACAACTCTGGCAAAACTCTGGGACTACTCTGGCACAACTCTGGCACAACTCTCGGACAACTCTGGCACAACTCTGGCACAACTAAGGCACAACTCTAGCACAAATCTGGCACAACTCTGGCACGACTCTGGCACAACTCTGGCCCACCTCTGGCACAACTCGGGCACAACTCTGGCACAACTCTGGCAGAACTCTGGCACACCTCTGGCACAACTCTGGCATAACTCTGGCACAACTCTGGCAAAACTCTGGGACTACTCTGGCACAACTCTGGCACAACTCTCGGACAACTCTGGCACAACTCTGGCACAACTAAGGCACAACTCTAGCACAAATCTGGCACAACTCTGGCACGACTCTGGCACAACTCTGGCCCACCTCTGGCACAACTCGGGCACAACTCTGGCACAACTCTGGCAGAACTCTGGCACACCTCTGGCACAACTCTGGCATAACTCTGGCACAACTCTGGCAAAACTCTGGGACTACTCTGGCACAACTCTGGCACAACTCTCGGACAACTCTGGCACAACTCTGGCACAACTAAGGCACAACTCTAGCACAAATCTGGCACAACTCTGGCACGACTCTGGCACAACTCTGGCCCACCTCTGGCACAACTCGGGCACAACTCTGGCACAACTCTGGCAGAACTCTGGCACACCTCTGGCACAACTCTGGCATAACTCTGGCACAACTCTGGCAAAACTCTGGGACTACTCTGGCACAACTCTGGCACAACTCTCGGACAACTCTGGCACAACTCTGGCACAACTAAGGCACAACTCTAGCACAAATCTGGCACAACTCTGGCACGACTCTGGCACAACTCTGGCCCACCTCTGGCACAACTCGGGCACAACTCTGGCACAACTCTGGCAGAACTCTGGCACACCTCTGGCACAACTCTGGCATAACTCTGGCACAACTCTGGCAAAACTCTGGGACTACTCTGGCACAACTCTGGCACAACTCTCGGACAACTCTGGCACAACTCTGGCACAACTAAGGCACAACTCTAGCACAAATCTGGCACAACTCTGGCACGACTCTGGCACAACTCTGGCCCACCTCTGGCACAACTCGGGCACAACTCTGGCACAACTCTGGCAGAACTCTGGCACACCTCTGGCACAACTCTGGCATAACTCTGGCACAACTCTGGCAAAACTCTGGGACTACTCTGGCACAACTCTGGCACAACTCTCGGACAACTCTGGCACAACTCTGGCACAACTAAGGCACAACTCTAGCACAAATCTGGCACAACTCTGGCACGACTCTGGCACAACTCTGGCCCACCTCTGGCACAACTCGGGCACAACTCTGGCACAACTCTGGCAGAACTCTGGCACACCTCTGGCACAACTCTGGCATAACTCTGGCACAACTCTGGCAAAACTCTGGGACTACTCTGGCACAACTCTGGCACAACTCTCGGACAACTCTGGCACAACTCTGGCACAACTAAGGCACAACTCTAGCACAAATCTGGCACAACTCTGGCACGACTCTGGCACAACTCTGGCCCACCTCTGGCACAACTCGGGCACAACTCTGGCACAACTCTGGCAGAACTCTGGCACACCTCTGGCACAACTCTGGCATAACTCTGGCACAACTCTGGCAAAACTCTGGGACTACTCTGGCACAACTCTGGCACAACTCTCGGACAACTCTGGCACAACTCTGGCACAACTAAGGCACAACTCTAGCACAAATCTGGCACAACTCTGGCACGACTCTGGCACAACTCTGGCCCACCTCTGGCACAACTCTGGCACAACTCTGGAACAACTCTGGCACAACTCTGGCTTAACTCTGGCACAACTCTGGCACATCTCGAGCACAATTCTGGAACAACTCTGGCAAAACTCTGAGACTACTCTCGCACAAATCTGGCACAACTCTGGCACAACTCGGGCACAACTCTGGCACAACTCTGGAAGAAATCTGGCACAACTCTGGTACAACTCTGGCACAACTCTGACAATACTGTGGCATAACTCTGGCACAAGTATAGCACAACTCTGGCACATTTCTGGCACAACTATGGCAAAACTCTGGCACAGATCTGGAACGACTCAAGCACAACTATGGCACAACTCTGGCACAACTCTGGCACTACTATGGCACCTCTCTGGCACAACTCTGGCACAAATATGGCATGACTCTGGCACAAATCTAGCACAACCGTGGCACAACTCTGGCACAACTCTGGTACAACTCTGGCACAACCCTGGCACAACTATGGCACAACTCTGGCACAACACTGGCACATGTCTGGCACAAATCTGGTACAACTCTAGCACAACTGCGGCAAAACTGTGGCACAACTCTCGCAAAACTCTGGCATGAATCGGGCTGAAATCTGGCACAACTCTGGCACAACTCTGGCAGAATTCTCGCACAGCTCTGGCACAACTCTAGCACAACTCTGGCACGACTCTAGCGCAACTCTGGCACAACTCTCACACAAATCTGGCGCAACTCTGGCACAACTCTGGCACAACTCTGACA